>JAMOIN010001281.1:0-87135 GCA_024666655.1 Dascyllus trimaculatus
ACACACACACACACACACACACACACACACACACACACACACACTCACACACACACACACACAATCTAAGGTGGTATTTTATTACCTGCATTGGTAATAACATGACAACAAACTCTTTCAGGTGTAATGTCAGTCCAGACAAAGGTGATGTTTGGGTGGTAAGAAATATATGTTGTAATGATGTAATGAATCCAGAAGCATTTATAAACAGCATTAATCATAATAATAATAATAATAATAATAATAATAACTGTGTGTGTTTCTTCTATGCAGCCGCTTGTTAACTCTTGTCTGATCTTTAAGATCACAGACGTCCTGCAGAGTGAGTCCTGACACATCTTCACTTTGCTGTAGTGTTTTACACTGACATGCACTTAAAGCTAAATGTTCTGAATACTAATTCTGAGTGTGTGTGTGTGTGTGTGTGTGTGTGTGTAGGCTGGTTTGATAAAGGAGTATTCGTTCCTCTACCTGACAGCCTGACCTTCACTGAAACAAAGACTGAATATCACGATGTGAGTCAGTTGACACTGAAAACACACCCTGACTCCAGTTTACTCCATTGTTCTACTAACCACTGTGTAACTACTAGAACCTGTGTTCCACCAAACAGGCCTGTAAGTTTGTTTTACTGCACTCTGAAAGTATCTGGGACAGAATCTGACACTGTAGAGGACAGAATGCTGCAGCACAGCATTAAGCTGAACTCTATCACAGCCTAAACACTGAATCTGCTTTTTGTTCAGTTTCCTATCAAAGAAGCTATGAGACATCCCATAATACTGATGCACACAGGTGGTTATAGAGAGAAACCAGGTGTAGTGATCAGACTGAGACTCCTGGATGGATGTAAACTGATCTGGGTCCAGGTTCTACCAGAACTCCAGTGTGTTGTTCCTCCTGAATGTTTTGTGTCTGTCTGCTGGACTGATGAGGTTCTGATCCATCCTTTCCTGCTAACCTGTGCAGGGGCTCGTGATGGTCGGAGGGAACCTGATCTTCACTTCAGACTCTTCTTAATATCAGCCTCCTCCACCTGAGACCTCCACAGGGACCATCGTCGGCTATGTCGTTCTTGCTGTCATCATCCTCATTGTCATTGTCATTGTCACTGCCATTGTGCGTTGTGCTGTGGGGACGAGACGTCAGCGACCTCAGCAATGTGGTTACATAGATTTATAGTCAAAGAAAGATGCTTGTCTGCTTGTCCTGTTGGTTTAATCATCACCCTTTCATTTTCATAACGAAGAATCACACAATTACATGGAATAAAATATACAACAACAAAATAACAGAGTTTGCAGACGAGACTCAGATCCAGATTCAGCTCCTATCGGGTCTTTCTTGGTGAAGTTCTGGGGTTTGCTTCTCTTTTGTGACGTCACTGTTTCGCTGCATCAATCCTCAGTCATCTCTGCTGCTTTACAAAGTTCCAACCAGTTTAATTTTGGAGGTTGGCAGTTCAGTTAAGCACCTTTCAGGGAGACTGTCTTGATCTCGGCTTCAGCCCCGGCCCGTCCCTCTTTCTCCCTCTCGCTCGCCCCTGTTCGCCCTCACTCTCTCCCTCGCCATCAGCTGGACTGGAGACAGCTGCAGGGAGGAGCTCACCTGCCATTAATCACCTCCCTCCATGCAGTCCGGCTCAGACCTCCACCTTCTACCAGACCATAGCTGATGCTGGTCCTGCTCTGCCTCCTGCCTGCCTTCCCTGAGCCACTGCCACCAGAACCCCCTGCCTCAGCGACTCACCTGCTGCCCAGATCCTGTCCACTGCTGCTGACTCCGACCCGCTTCCTGCCTGCTTTCCCAGATAGACAGCTGAGGTTCTGAATTAGGTTTGAAATCTGTACCTTCTCGTTGGTTTTCGCTGTCGGCCTTCCTTGTATTTTTGTCATTTTGCCTGATCGTGCTGAGTGTATTTAGAGTCGTTGATATTTCGCCGTGTTGGTGTTCTGAGTATTTTGTTATTGGCCTCGTCGGCGCTAGCTGTACTTCATGGTTTTCTTTGATTTCCTCCTCTGTTGTTAGTTTTGTAGTTTGGGCATGTTTCTGAATTGGTCTCAGTTTTCCTCTGAGTTTTTTTTCCACTTTATGCTGGTTTAAGTTTGTTTGATTGAAATAAATCCTTTAAACGCTCTGCAGTCTGTCTGCTGTCTGCACCTGGGTTCTCTGAAATGGAAGACAGGTGAGCAGAACACCTGAGAAACACTGAGATGTCCTCTGGAATGAATGTGAGCGACCTTGGAGCTGATATGAAAGGATGCATGAAGTCAGGATAGATACAGTCTGAGCGTCTGTCTGATGATGATGTCCTGGATGATTCATGTGACTCCTCTTGTTGTGTTTGAAGTCCAAAACCTTCTAATCATTTTTTGACACAAACAGAACCTCACGTATTTTCATCTCAACGCTAACAAGAAGTCATTTTGATCATTGCTTAATCTTATGACTGATGATTTTTTTAAATTAAAAAGATCAAAATATTTTCCTGTGTAAATTTCTAAAACGTGTTGCTCTGACTTTTCAGAACTGAGTCAGGAACGTCCCTTTGAATTCTGGGTCATCGAGGAAATAACATTGACTTATTGCAGCCCACAGTTTAAAGTGATGTCTTCATATGTTCAGATCAGTTTTATTCATATAGCACCAACAAACGTCATCACTAGTAGGTAAAGATGGATTTTAAACAGAGAAAACACAACAATCCAAAGGTGCCTTTTGATTCCCTCTGAACAGCAGTTTGTGATGGTGGGAAGGAACCAAAAGACCCCCTTTAGAACCAGAACCAGGCTCAGGGAAGGCGGACATCTGCCTCGACCGGTTGGGTTGGGAGTGGAGATGAGGGGGGAGGAGATGGGAGGACAGCAGGAGGAGAGGCCAGCAGCTGTAGATCAGAGAACAAACACAGAGTCAGTGACATGTAATGGAGATATATGACAGGATGGAGAGGAGAGGAGCCCAGTGCATCATGGGAGTCTACAGCAGTCTAAACCTACAGCAGCATCACTAAGGGACAGATCAGCTGATCCTGAACAGCCTCAACTATCAGCTTCATCACAGAGGAAGGTTCTAATCCTCATCCTAAAGTAGAGAGGGGGTCTGCCTCCAGAACCCAGACTGGGAGCTGATTCCACAACAGAGGAGCTGATAACTGAAGGCTCTGCCTCCCATTCTACTTCTGGAAACTCTGGAACCACAAGTAAACCTGCAGTCTGAGAGAGAAGGGCTCTGTTGGATGATCAGGTCCAATAAGGTCTCTAAGATACGATGGAGCTGCTCATTAACAGTTTATATGTTAGAAGAAGGATTTTAAAGTCTGTCCTGGATTTTACAGGGAGCCAATGAAGAGAAGCTGATCCAGGAGAAACCTGATCTCTGGTCCTGGTTCCTGTCAGAACTCTGGCTGCAGCATTTTGGACCAGCTGGAGGTTTCTGAGAGAGTTACTGGGACATCCTGACAATAAGGAATTACAATAGTCCAGCTGGAGGTTCCAGATGCATGGACTAGTTTCTCAGCATCACTCTGGACCAGATGTTCTGATCTTTACAGTATTCTAGATGAAAGAACGCCGTCCTACAGACTGGTTTAATGTGGAGGTTGAAGGACATCCTGATCAAAGATAACTCCAAGGTTTACAGTAGAGCTGGAGGCTAAGGCAGCGCCATCTAGAGGAACTATCTGGTTAGACAGAGTGTTTCAAATACAATAACCTCAGTTAGTCTGAGTTTAATGTAGACAGTTCCAGGTCATCCAGGCCTTTATGTCCTTCAGACATGTTGGAGTTTGACCAGCTGGTTGGTTTCATTTGGCTTCATAGATAAATATAACTGGGTATCATCTGCATAACGATGGACGTTCATGCAGTGCTTCCTGATAATGTTTCCTAGGGGAAGCATGAACAGAGTGAATAGTACTGGTCCTAATACAGAACCCTGTGGAACTCCATCACTGACTCTAGTGTGGATGGAAGAATCATCGTTAGCATGAACAGACTGCTGTCCACCGTATAGCTCATTGAGTTAAGGTGTTGCCATGTGGTCACCAGCAGCCATCGTGAGTTCGAGTCCAGCTCACGACCCTTTGCTGCATGTCTCTCCTCTCTACCCCCGTTCACTCTGTCTATCGATAAAGCTTCAAAAAAATCTCCCCACAAAGAAAAATATTTAAAAAGAAACATGAACAAACTGGAATCTGTCTGATAAACATGATTAAACCAGTTTAGTTCCTTTAATCCCAGTAACGTGTTCCAGTCTCTGTACTAAGACGCTGTGATCCACTGGATCAAACAGTTGATTCAATTTAACTGACATGTTCTTCATGCTTTGGTGCTGACAGACAGAGTTCAACATTATCTGACAGAGCTGTGACCAGCAGCAACGCTGAGGTGCACACATTAAACAGGACGTGATGTCATACTCCTTCCTGCAGGACCAGGAAGTCAGCAGGTCGTCTCGTCCCACGAATGTCGTCAAAGTTCCACCAGATGGCAGCAAAGAGAAAAAGAAGCTTCCCAGACAGACTGTTGTGGTTTCTGATCAGAGCTTTTACACTGACAGAACAAACCTCCAGATCGTTCCAGAACCACGGAGGATGTAAAGCAACTGTGAGGGAGACTTCTGATGACTGTTTAACAGGATCTATGATCAAACTTGGTTATTCTGGAGTCAGTATGGTGCCACCGTGTGTCGGAGAGATGCAGGTCTGAAAATGATTCTTTTCTGAAGGCACCATATGTCTAATGTCCGGAAACTACTGCTGTCCCTGAATGCACCACATGTTAAATAACTGAAGACACTGTGTCCCTGAATGCACCACATGTTAAATAACTGAAGACACTGTGTCCCTGAATGCACCACATGTTAAATAACTAAAGACATTGTGTCCCTGAATGCACCATATGATAAATAACTTAAGACACGGTGTCCCTGAATGCACCACATATGAAATTACTAAAGACATTGTGTCCCTGAATGCACCACATGTTAAATTACTAAAGACATTGTGTCCCTGAATGCACCACATGTTAAATTACTAAAGACATTGTGTCCCTGAATGCACCATATGATAAATAACTTAAGACACGGTGTCCCTGAATGCACCACATATGAAATTACTAAAGACATTGTGTCCCTGAATGCACCACATGTTAAATTACTAAAGACATTGTGTCCCTGAATGCACCACATGTTAAATTACTAAAGACATTGTGTCCCTGAATGCACCACATGTTAAATAACTAAAGACATTGTGTCCCTGAATGCACCACATGTTAAATTACTAAAGACATTGTGTCCCTGAATGCACCATATGATAAATAACTGAAGACATTTTGTCCCTGAATGCACCACAGCACCAGTCAGTGTTGCAGGCTGGTGCTGCCTGCTGGCGGCCTGTAGGTGGCGCTGCTGCTCTGTGTCATGAACAGGGGGTTTGACTGGCAGGTCGGTGGGCGGAGCCACAGAGAGAGAGGAACCTGTGTGAGTGGGTTGGACAAACCTTCAGGAACAGAAGAGAAAAGCCAGCAGCAGGATGGTTGATCTGACTCTAACTGCAGGTAAAACTCAGCAAACTGTGTCTATTGATCGATCAGTCTATCTGTGGTGGAGGCCACAGTGTGTGTGTGTGTGTGTGTGTGTGTGTGTGTTGCTGGTTGGTGTGTTTGGGTATGTTTAGCTGTGTGGCATCTTGACCCCTCCAGGATAAAGTTATTAAAATCTCGTGGCTGAGTCACACGGTGTGGGCGTGGCAGGGCGGCCATTTTGAGCCTACAGCCATGAAAAGTCAAATCCTCATAACTTGACTGTATGTGATCAGATGTGAATGAAACTTGATTTGCTTGATGACAGGCTATATCTCAACACTTGGGCACAGCCAAACAGCTCCACAGCGCCCCCTACAAATTTCAAAAGTTCATATAGAATCACTGGTTTGTGCTACAGACATTAAATTTGGTGCATGTGCAGAGCAGGATGAGACAGACACAACTGGCTGCAGTCCTTCTTGTGGCGGTGCAGGGGCCAGCGAGGGCCCGTCCAACGCTGCTTGCAGCTTTCATTTATATTTTTGACCCCAAGTTGACCGCAGCAGCCTGCCGTTGTTTCACCAATGAACTACCGTATTGGCCTGAATAGATGACCTGATTAAAAGACATTTATGAATGACAACACCTGATACAACCTCTCAACCTTGATTCCAATTTCCAATACTTATATAACTGATTTAAACCAGACTAAAACCTTTTTGAGTTTTCTAAAACTGGACTAAAACTATCACATATAGAAACGGCTAAAATGTGACTAAAACTAATGAGCATTTTGATCCAAAAGACCAAGACTAAGACTAAAACTAAGATGGCTGCCAGAAACAACACTGTTAAACGTGATGTTTTCAGGGACTGGTGTGTTTCTCAGACATTAAACTTATGACGCATTCAGGGACACGTGTGGTTTTTAGACATTAAACTTATGATGCATTCAGGGACACGTGTGGTTTTTAGACATTAAACTTATGATGCATTCAGGGACACGTGTGGTTTTTAGACATTAAACTTATGATGCATTCAGGGACACGTGTGGTTTTTAGACATTAAACTTATGACGCATTCAGGGACACGTGTGGTTTTTAGACATTAAACTTGATGCATTCAGGGACATTGAAGACATGATGCCGTTTATTTCTTTCACACATCGTTTTCAGACAGACATCTTTCAACACATGGTGACGCTAAAACAACTGTTTCCATCTGTTCTTGTTCCATCACGTGTTCAGTCTCCTGGTGTGTGTTTGTGGTTCTACAGAACTCTATGAAAGCTGACATCTGCTCATCAACGTGTCCAGTTTGGACTCGATGGTTCTGAGTCTGGTGCTGGTGGTGTTGAGGACTGCCAAACTCTGAACCATTGTGTCCATTTTGGACTCGATGGTTCTGAGTCTGGTGCTGGTGGTGCTGAGGAGCGCCGTAGGGAACAGAGTCTTCATGTCCTGAGCCGGTGTTAAGTCCACTTTCTTGTCACAAGTGTCTCCAAAATAACCATCCGCACAGTCACACAGCCAATCGTTGGACTCCAGCAGCCTCTTGCACACTCCGTTGTTCTGACATGGGTTGGGATCGCAGACCGCCATCCTCCTGGACAAGTGAACAGAAATTGTCCCTCCTTTCGGTGACACCCAGCCACAGTCAATTAGTACAACTGGTTCTGGAAGTTGTGCATTAGACAGTCTATCTTTGAAGGTCACATGAGTGACTTTGGCGTGTTCTCTAAGGTCTGTTGTGGCGGCACTATGACCTGTGACATCATGGGTCTTCGTACATGTAGTCAAATGTTTCAAAGTACGACACGCTTTGTCTTCATAGCAATGTCTGGCTGTGTCTATAACTCGATCTACATGTTCCTCTTGTGCTATCAGAGTGTAGGTCAAAGCCACCGTGATGTCGCCCACTGGGATCATTGTCATATTAGGCTTTATGTAATAGAACTCCATGTCGCTGTCGTACACCAGCACCACCCAGCGGTACCAGTTGTACTTCTCGTCCAGAGCCGTCTTCACCTGCTCAGCGATGGCTGTTTTGTCAGAGCCGATCCTTTTGGTGATCTCCACCACGTCATCCTTCATGTACCACTCATAGTTTGTCAGGCAGAAGTCCACAGTTGATGACTGAGCTTCATGCACCTTCTTAAACATCTGGACATATTCAGTCTCATTGTCTGATGAGTAGAAACCCATCAGATTCCAGTAGACCTGGCGGACCACCATCCCCCTCCACAGCAGGCTGTTGAAGTACAGGTTGAATCTGCCGATGTCGACCAGACCACATTTAAACTTCTTCCTCAGCAGGTCATTGAGGTTTCCACTGAGCGCCGTACTGCTGACCGATAGGTAGTGGTAAAGGTTGGACACGCTGGCCTCAGCTCCTGTGGACTCGTAGTAGCTGGCGAACACCTCGGCCAGTTGCAGTTTCGCCTCCTGGCTTTGCGCCAACTCGCTGCTCTCACGGAACTCGTTGAACTTGTTCCAGGCGTTGAGGATGCGGACTTCGTCTTGGGAATAGACGCTGGCGTAGTTGAACCATTCCACGTCTGTGGCCAGGTTGGAGATCTGGATGGAGAGGGAGTCCAGCTTCCGGTTCAAGTCATCAAAGCCCTGCTTGAGTTCGGACGGAGAGTTTTTTTGAGGGATGAAGGCCAGCACGACGTTGATGATGGACGCGGCCAGACTTCCAATGCCAGGCGCTAAGCTGACAAGTTTGGACATGCTCTGCATCACTTCAACCACCCTTTGGGACTTGGATGTTGTCAACACTTCTTTGGTGACGGCCAGGATGTCTTTGACCACCTGTAAGGATGGTCCAACCTTTTCTCTGCTACGATCAGGCAACTGTCTGCGGATCCTGATGGACGGGCGGAGGTCATGTGACTCAGCAGAGGAGGTCGTCCAGTACAGGAGAAGGATCCATGAAACCAACAACATGGAGGCCAACCGCCGTGGGGATGCCATCACTGCAACACACAGGTAAAGGTACAGGTTAGAGAGAGAGACATCCTCCTTCACTGGAGAAGAGAAACAGATCCAGAACCTCAGTCCCTGAACATGATGGCTGCATGTTTGTTTAACTCTTGTGTTGACCAGCTCTGGTTCTGTGAGCTGCAGGTGGTTCAAGTTACTGCAGCAGTAAAGTCCTGCTTTTAAAATCATACATGAGTGAGAAGCAGGATTTTCACACTGTGGTATTAGTTCTATAACTGAGATGCAAATTTCAAAGTATTTCCTTCACTGATAGTCGGCCATCATTAATCAATAATGGATTAATCAATAAGACCAATGAAGTAAAGTGGATGCTTTTCCATGTGCTAACAGAGATATTACTTGTTCAAGTCAGGTGGGTTACATCAGCCACATAGAAACAGGAATAAGAACATTAGTTACAGATCATTATTAAATAAAGCATGGTGGTGGCAGCATCATGATTAAAGCATGGTGGTGGCAGCATCATGACGTGAAGCACGGTGGTGGCAGCATCATGATGTGAAGCATGGTGGTGGCAGCATCATGACGTGAAGCACGGTGGTGGCAGCATCATGACGTGAAGCACGGTGGTGGCAGCATCATGGTGTGAAGCATGGTAGTGGCAGCATCATGATTAAAGCATGGTGGGGGCAGCATCATTGTGTGAAGCATGGTGGTGGCAGCATCATGGTGTGAAGCATGGTAGTGGCAGCATCATGATTAAAGCATGGTGGGGGCAGCATCATGGTGTGAGGCATGGTGGGGGCAGCATCATGGTGTGAAGCATGGTGGTGGCAGCATCATGATGTGAAGCATGGTGGTGGCAGCATCATGGCGTGAAACATGGTGGCAGCATCATGATGTGAAGCATGGTGGCAGCATCATGATGTGAAGCATGGTGGTTGCAGCATCATGACGTGAAGCAGCATCATGATGTGAAGCACGGTGGTGGCAGCATCATGATGTGAAGCATGGTGGTGGCAGCATCATGATGTGAAGCACGGTGGTGGCAGCATCATGATGTGAAGCATGGTGGTGGCAGCATCATGACGTGAAGCATGGTTGCAGCATCATGATTAAAGCATGGTGGGGGCAGCATCATGGTGTGAGGCATGGTGGGGGCAGCATCATGGTGTGAGGCATGGTGGTGGCAGTATCATGGTGTGAAGCACGGTGGTGGCAGCATCATGACGTGAAGCACAGTGGTGGCAGCATCATGAAGTGAAGCACGGTGGTGGCAGCATCATGATGTGAAGCACGGTGGTGGCAGCATCATGAAGTGAAGCACGGTGGTGGCAGCATCATGATGTGAAGCATGGTGGTGGCAGCATCATGATGTGAAGCACGGTGGTGGCAGCATCATGGTGTGGGGATGTTCCTCAGCAGCAGGTCCTGGAAGGCTTGTAAAGGTAGAGGGTCAATGAATGCAGCAGAGTCTAGAGAAGTCCTGGAGGACAACCTGATCCAGTCTGATAGAGAACTGAGACCTGGAGAAGATCAGTTTCCATCCAGACGATGAGTCGAAGCAAACAGAGATGGTTTGAAGACAACAAGGTGGAGGTTCTGGAGGTCCAGTCAGAGTCCAGACCTCAGTCCACCTGAGAACTACAGTCTGGACTAGAACAGTTCTGGTCCCTCATGATCCCTGAGGAACCTGACAAAAACAGTCTGTGTCATGATTCGATGTAGAAAAGCAGTAGAAGGAGAAGGCCTCTATCAGGTGTGAGTTAAGCATGTGGACATTAATCGATATGAATCAGTATCTAGATACAAACAAGTGCATCGATTCATTCGATGAGCATCGATACAATTGACAGGTGAAATCATGGATTTATCGTTCGCTGTGCGCCTGCATCGGTAAAATCCATGGTTGTGTCCATTTTGTCATGTTGTATTTCATTCCATCCTGTGTTTTCCGAGGCACACTGAATGCACCATCACTGCTTGGTGTTTTGTTTTGAACACGGACGGAAGCCGGACAGCACATTTCTGCAACATGGAGGTCGGCGAGAGCAGCAGCAAGCAGCTAGAGGAGATTTAGAAGCACCTGAAAAGATCAAATCAGACGTTTGGAATCACTTTGGCTTTTTAAGAAAGACGGTAAACTTGAGACGCTCAGTGTGAAACGTTTGACAGATGTTGCAGGAGTTCAGTTCACAGGACTGTCGGTGGGATCAGACAGCAGTAACATGTCTACAGTTCATCTGAACAGGAGGAATCATTCTGTTTTCATAGAGGTTAAATATTCACAGCGTCCTCTAGAGGACCTTCAGAAGTCACAGAGTCATTCAACATGTGCAATGAATTGTGTTTATGGACGTTTAAAGTTGTTCCTGAGGTGGTTATGTAACGGACGTGCACTCCTGTGAGCACGAGGTCATTGATGACAGTCCAGTCGGGTTTTTCTTTGAGCATTTATTCTGCAGAAGACATAATAACACATAAATTTCTTCTGCTGAATGTTCCTGTTGTTCTGCAATCCCACAGCCTGCAACACAGCTACTGTGTAATGTTTAGAAAACACATTTTCACAACCAAAATTTCATAATAAAAACAATTTAAACATAAAGCGAAGAACAATGCCACCTAGTGGCATCATTAGCACGGTGTCAGGGTGGGATGACAGAACGTAGACAAAACCGTAACAAAACAAAATAAAATACATACCTGCAGAAGACATAATAACACATACATTTCTTCTGCTGAATGTTCCTGTTGTTCTGCACTCTGCTCATGAACATATAAACGAAAACAAAATATAAACAACCGAGCTCCGCCATTTTTCACAACTGGCGCCAAAAATAACGTAACCAAAAACAACTATAAAACCTCTAAAAACAACTAAAACAACACAATACAGCTTGACACAATGATAAACAGTATACACCGAAGACTACAGCATAAAACGCTAAATATATAAAGAAAACATGACACGACGGCAGCGAGTTATCCCACAACTTACCCCACAGCCTGCAACACAGCTACTGTGTGGGGTAAATGGGAGACGCTACGGAAGCCCGGGAGGAGCTACAGAAGCCCGAGAGGCACAAACAGAGCAGAGTGCAGAAAAGCGATTTAAATTTACAAAATTAATAAAATAATGGCAAATAAAAATAACTCATTGAGATAAAATTCAAAAACTACTTAACACAACAACAAACATGAATTGAAAGCAACTATTAATTAAATGAATTTTTAACTCTGTTACAGTTACACTGAATAATCTACTGAGGGAATCAAACCCTAAAGACTCACAGTGACCCCCAATGAGCCCTCAATGGCTCTGAACTGGTCCAGAGGAGGTCCACATTTCTCCTCAGTGGTTGAGAACGGTCCTCAATGAGCCAACATGTCCTAAATGAGCTGAGCATTGCTGGAAATCACTGATCATGTGTTCTAAACCACATCAGATGTGTCCTGGATGCTCCAGAATGAATTAAAAGGTGTCTGGAATCAGTGGAAAGACCAGAACTAAAGTCAGACTGGTTCTACAGGCCTCTGTCCTCCATGCTGGTTCTGACTCTGGAGGATCTGAGGAGGCAGCAGCTTGTTGGACCCACCAACGTCACAGAACTCACCTGGAAAACAAACGCTGGCAGAACCGGACGGAGGGTTCAGGACCAGATGGAGGCTTCAGGACCAGATGGAGGCTTCAGGACCAGATGGAGGCTTCAGGACCAGATGGAGTCTTCAGGACCAGATGGAAGCTTCAGACCTACTGTCTGGTTCTGTCTCCGGCTGTTGGAGGTTTCTGGTTTATATAGAGATGCAACACGTGACATCTTCCTCCTCATGATGCTAGACACGTTTGATGTCCTGAATCCACCATCCTTCACAGTTTTTTCTACATCAGTGAACCTTCACAACCTTCACTCACAACAACAGTCCAGTTTGATCTGGAAGTCGTCCAAACAGTTTGTTGGAACTGTCCTGTTTGTAATTTGTTTGTAATCTATTATGAAGCCAAAGTCTGTTGGTACAAAGATCATATTTAACCATGAAGCACTGAAACAAGCCTCCACAGTATTGATCCTCCAAAAACATCCTTCAACCCCAACTTGGCTTCATGGTTCTCATGTAATCTGATTACAACAAATTCATCCCCTCTAAAACGGCCACATGACTCCACTTTACTGGATTCAAGACAAAGTGTGTGTCGTGTGAAGCTTCTCTCTCAGCTGCCAGGAAGTCTGATCAATAATCACATCATGATGTACAGTATTTATCCACCGATCAGCCCCAGCACTCCGACCACTGACAGGTGAAGTGAATGACATGGATCATATTGGTTCTATGTGGTGTTCTGATGGAGAACCTTGATCAGACTTAGACGCCCAGATAAACATGGTCCCACAACAAACACACTCCCTCATGCTGATGGAAATCCCAACAACACCAACCAATCAGGAACATGTGGAGGAACATGACAATGGTCCAACATGTTGATGTGACCTCCAGACTTCCTACAGCCCATTCTGATCAAGCATCAACAGGATGCAGTGGAACCAGTTGGACTGACAGAGGCCCCACTGCACAAGCCAGAGTAGCCAAAGGATCCAGTGTCAAGGGAAACACATCAGTCTGTGAAGAGAGCATAATGTCAGACATATGTAAATACATCGATCAATTTGACCCCCTAAACATGCTCAAAAACTCCCCACATTTGGTACACCCATCAGGACTGAGGAAAATTTGATATTTTGTGGAAATTACACATATGAATGGCAAAATGACTCAATAGCGCCACCTTGAAAATTGGCCTTTAGTGGAGTTAATACGGCTAGTTTCATGTACAGCTATGAAATTTGGTACACAGGTACAGTAGCCCGAGACAAAAACATTCCTGCTTTTAAAATTTCAAAAAAGCTCAAACGTGGTGTGCAGGCATTAGAATTTTAAAAACTCCTCTCAGGATTTTTATCCCATATTCACCAAATTGGCTGTGTGGCATCTTGACCCCTCCAGGATGAAAAGTTATTAAAATCTCGTGGCTGAGTCACACGGTGTGGGCGTGGCATGGCGGCCATTTTCACCAATTTTGCCACATGGAATGAAATGAGTTTTGGAGGTGAAGTGATCCACGTAAAATCACCAAATCCACACAAATCCTCATTAATCTCAAGACCTAATATTTAATATACAATTCAGGAATGGCTGTGGTCAAACGGCTCCACAGCGCCCCCTAGACAAGGTGGTGTGGAGGCATTGGAATTTAACGAACTCCTCCCAGGATTTTTATCGCATCCTGATGAAATGGGGGCGTGGCATGGCGGCCATTTTGAGCCTGTGGCCATGAAAAGTCAAATCCTCATAACTTGACTGTATGTGATCAAATGTGAATGAAACTTGATATACTTGATGACAGGCTATATCTCAACACTTGGGCACAGCCAAACAGCTCCACAGCGCCCCCTACAAATTTCAAAAGTTCATATAAAATCACTGGTTTGTCCCACAGACATTAAATTTGGTGCATGTGCAGAGCAGGATGAGACAGACACAACTGGCTGCAGTCCTTCTTGCGGCGGTGCAGGGGCCAGCGAGGGCCCGTCCAACGCTGCTTGCAGCTTTCATTTATTTTTTTGACCCCAAACAGCCGCAGTTGACAGCAGCAGCCTGCCGTTGCCGTTGCCGTTGTTTCACCAACGACCTGCCGTATTGGCCTGAATAGATGACCTGATCAAAAAAAAACCCTCCTCCCAATTTATG
Source organism: Dascyllus trimaculatus (assembly GCA_024666655.1). Taxonomy (NCBI): domain Eukaryota; kingdom Metazoa; phylum Chordata; class Actinopteri; family Pomacentridae; genus Dascyllus; species Dascyllus trimaculatus. Next base: position 14,216 of record JAMOIN010001281.1, read on the forward strand.
AATGACAACACCTGATCCAGCCTCTCAACCTTGATTCCAATTTCCAATACTTATTGACACAAGTTCATTTGTTAAAGACTGATACTTTATTTTTTTATTAAATCTGATTTAAACCAGACTAAAACCTTTTTGAGTTTTCGTCGACTAAAACTGGACTAAAACTATCACATATAGAAACAACTAAAATGTGACTAAAACTAATGAGCATTTTGATCCAAAAGACCAAGACTAAGACTAAAACTAAGATGGCTGCCAAAACAACACTGTTAAACGTGATGTTTTCAGGGACTGGTGTGTTTTTCAGATGTTAAACTTATGATGCATTCAGGGACAGTGATGACATGATGCCGTTTATTTCTTTCACACATCGTTTTCAGACAGACATCTTTCAACACATGGTGACGCTAAAACAACTGTTTCCATCTGTTCTTGTTCCATCACGTGTTCAGTCTCCTGGTGTGTGTTTGTGGTTCTACAGAACTCTACGAACACCGACATCTGCTCATCAACGTGTCCAGTTTGGACTCGATGGTTCTGAGTCTGGTGCTGGTGGTGCTGAGGAGCGCCGTAGGGAACAGAGTCTTCATGTCCTGAGCCGGTGTTAAGTCCACTTTCTTGTCACAAGTGTCTCCAAAATAACCATCCGCACAGTCACACAGCCAATCGTTGGACTCCAGCAGCCTCTTGCACACTCCGTTGTTCTGACATGGGTTGGGATCGCAGACCGCCATCCTCCTGGACAAGTGAACAGAAATCGTCCCTCCATAGTAAGCCCAGCCACAGTCCATTTGTACAATTGGTTCTGGATGTTGTGCATTAGACAGTCTATCTTTGAAGGTCACATGAGTGACTTTGGCGTGTTCTCTAAGGTCTGTTGTGGCGGCACTATGACCTGTGAGATCATGGGTCTTCCTACAGGTAGTTAAATCTCTCACTGTACGACACGCTTTGTCTTGATAGCAATGTCTGGCTGTGTCTATAACTCGATCTACATGTTCCTCTTGTGCTATCAGAGTGTTGGTCAGAGCCACCGTGATGTCGCCCACTGGGATCTTTGTCATATCAGGCAGGATGTAGTTGGTCTCCATGTTGCTGTCGTACACCAGCACCACCCAGCGGTACCAGTTGTACTTCTCGTCCAGAGCCGTCTTCACCTGCTCAGCGATGGCTGTTTTGTTAGAGCCGATCCTTTTGGTGATCTCCACCACGTCATCCGTCATGTACCGCTCATAGTTTGTCAGGCAGAAGTCCACAGTTGATGACTGAGCTTCATGCACCTTCTTAAACATCTGGACATATTCAGTCTCCTTGTCTGATGAGTAGGAACCCATCAGATTCCAGTAGACCTGGCGGACCACCATCCCCCTCCACAGCAGGCTGTTGAAGTACAGGTTGAATCTGCCGATGTCGACCAGACCACATTTAAACTTCTTCCTCAGCAGGTCATTGAGGTTTCCGCTGAGCGCCGTACTGCTGACCGATAGGTAGTGGTAAAGGTTGGACACGCTGGCCTCAGCTCCTGTGGACTCGTAGTAGCTGGCGAACACCTCGGCCAGTTGCAGTTTCGCCTCCTGGCTTTGCGCCAACTCACTGCTCTCACGGAACTCGTTGAACTTGTTCCAGGCGTTGAGGATGCGGACTTCGTCTTGGGAATAGACGCTGGCGTAGTTGAACCATTCCACGTCTGTGGCCAGGTTGGAGATCTGGATGGAGAGGGAGTCCAGCTTCCGGTTCAAGTCATCAAAGCCCTGCTTGAGTTCGGACGGAGAGTTTTTTTGAGGGATGAAGGCCAGCACGATGTTGATGAAGGACGCGGCCAGACTTCCAATGCCAGGCGCTAAGCTGACAAGTTTGGACATGCTCTGCATCACTTCAACCACCCTTTGGGACTTGGATGTTGTCAACACTTCTTTGGTGACGGCCAGGATGTCTTTGACCACCTGTAAGGATGATCCAACCTTTTCTCTGGTGCGAAAAGGCAACTGTCTGCGGATCCTGATGGACGGGCGGAGGTCATGTGACTCAGCAGAGGAGGTCGTCCAGTACAGGAGAAGGATCCATGAAACCAACAACATGGAGGCCAACCGCCGTGGGGATGCCATCACTGCAACACACAGGTAAAGGTACAGGTTAGAGAGAGACATCCTCCTACACTGGAGAAGAGTTCACTGATTATGTGGCAACTATGATGCATGTTGCCAAGCCACCAAATGCAAACAACCAGACGGAGATTGTTCTACATGGGAGTACATCGAACGCTGGGCATCTTGTCATGGACCTGGCTGACACACTTTCCTGGAATTGTCCGAACACTGGAGTAGGCATGGAGGCTCCCAGACCAGCCTCCCCTCACGACATCTCTTACTGGCACAGCACCGGGGTGAGACCAAAACATACAGCCTATGGACCGAGGATCTGGTCTGATGTGATCCGCAGGAGAGGCAGACCCAGGAATGATTTCAATAAGAGACCACCAAAGCTCATTCCACCACCAGAAACATCAGGTATGAGCCGCTAACCCAGAAAGACACATGTGACAATGATAATTATGCTGAACTCAGGGACGTTAATCACACAAATAGCATTGAGGCTAGCCCAAACCTGAGGAGGAGCCCCAAACAAACACTCCTCAGTCTGAATACATGGCTGGCCTCGGGATGCGCCACACATGGGATTAAGTTTATTGACAACTTCAATATCTTCTGGAGCTGCAAAGATCGCTTCAAACCTGATGGGATTCATCCAAGCGTCACTGGAGCCAGACTGCTAGGTGCCAACATACGTCATGCTCTTGGGATGCAGTCCCCAAACAAGAATGCATGGATCCCCCCACCTGACCCTCTACTTCTCTACTTCACATCACCCAAGGCCTTCAGGAAATGTCTCGGTCCCAATCAGTCACCCGAGGACCCCCCTCCCCTACTCCACCACACTCACCAATCAAAGAGCTCGTTAAAGCTGCTGCCCTGAAGCTCTGCCAGATTGATGAATCATTAAACAGTAATCATCACTCAGGTGTCCGCCACAGAAGAGACAGACCCCGTGCTGCTTCATTATATTTACGGTGATCTTAAACAGCCGGCGGCATGGACAGGCACATGGTAGCAACCCCAGACCATCGGGTGTCTCAGCGACCTTAAAACTGTCAACACTCCACAACCAGTCTGCTCTCCTGCTGCAGAATCCCTACACCTGAGATCAGCTCGCTTCAACGTCAGATCACTGGCTGACAAATCTCTCTCCATTAATGATCTGATCACTAAAAAGAGTCTGAACTGCACGTCTTCACTTGAGACCTGGTTAAACCTGGTCTCCCAACACTGATAGAGACGTGCCCTCCAGACTATAACTTTTACCAGTCAGCCAGACAGAACAGGAGAGGAGGAGGGTGGCAGCCATCTTCTCTTCACTGACCTGGGAGAATTCACATCCTTTGAGTATCCTGCACTGGACCTCAAAGCTGAACTAACAGCACTGATTATGACCCTCTACCGGCCACCAAGATGCTCTCCGGCATTTGTTCAGGAACTCTCTGAGCTGATTTCATTTGGTATCACTAGATGAGACAGACTGATCTTAAATGGAGACTTTAATATTCATGTTAATAAGAGAAGTGACTCTAAAGCGGTGGAACTTGTGAACCTACTCGACAGCTTTGAACTCTCCCAGCATGTTAGTGAAGCCACTCATCAGCATGGTAGCACACTAGACATGGATAATGTCTCCGTGTTAGAACTACCCATCTCTGACATCACTGTGTGTTTTGTGATGCCAATCTAATGGTATCTAAGACTAAAACTGAATTCTGGGTTCCAAAGCGTTTCTTAGATGAAAAGGCAGAAGCAGAGTCTCTGACATTTTGAGACCACTTGAGGCATAAAACTGAGGCTTTAACAACATGGTTGAACATCATGGCTGAGCCTGGTTCTGTTGGAGGTTTTTTCCCCTCCCTATCTTTGGGGTTTTTGGTTCCTCCCCACCATCGCTGACTGCTGCTCAGAGGGAATCCAGAAGAGTGTTTGGATTGTTGGGTTTTCTGTTCTTCCTTACGCCATTGAATGAACTGCCCCACCAGGATAAACAGGACCTCCTTTATGCCAGTGTGAAGGATGCGTACTGTGCATTCCCCTGCCTCCACTGGGGAAATCAGACCATAACCTTGTCCTTCTCCAGCCCCAGCATAAACCAGGGGTACTCAGGGAACCCACTACCACACCCTCCTTCAGGAACTGGTGTCCAGAGGCAGTGGAGGCTCTGAGGGACTGGTTCCAGTGGACTGACTGGAGTGTGCTGCAGGAAGCACACAGCGAGGAGGGGATGGGGTGAGAGCAAACCAGTTCCACCACTTCTACGACAAGGTTTGATTCTCCTCCTCCTCCTCTTGCTGCCACGACTACTACCCCCTTCCCCCACCTACTGCTCTTGGGACCCCCTTCACACCCCATCAACACCATCAGAATCACACCCCAGTGTGCTGAATGACTACAGACCAGTTGCCCTGACTTCACACATCATGAAGACCCTGGAATCAGACCCCAGGTTCGCCATGCGTCCGACCCACTACAGTTCTCTGGCCAGGAGGAGGTCGGGGTAGACGGCGCCATCCTGTGTCTGCTACACAGGACTTACTCTCACCTGGACGAAGGGAGTGGCGCCGTGAGGGTCATGGTTTTGATTTTTGGAGCACCTTCAACATAAATGGACAATGAGTCGAATCAAACAGACAAAGATCCACAGAGATGGTTTGAAGACAACAAGGTGGAGGTTCTGGAGGTCCAGTCAGAGTCCAGACCTCAGTCCAGCTGAGAACTAGAGTCTGGACTAGAACAGTTCTGGTCCCTCATGATCCCTGAGGAACCTGACAAAAACAGTCTGTGTCATGATTCGATGTAGAAAAGCAGTAGAAGGAGAAGGCCTCTATCAGGTGTGAACACATTTCAATCTAAACTGAGTGTTCCTGATGAGTCGTTCAGAAATAGAGCTTAGGAGTCAGTGTGGAGCTGGTCGCCTCCTCCAAGCCCACAGAACTGGAACCATCCTGTTTTCATAGAGGTTAAATATTCACAGCGTCCTCTAGAGGACCTTCAGAAGTCACAGAGTCATTCAACATGTGCAATGAATTGTGTTTATGGACGTTTAAAGTTGTTCCTGAGGTGGTTACACTGAATAATCTACTGAGGGAATCAAACCCTAAAGACTCACAGTGACCCCCAATGAGCCCTCAATGGCTCTGAACTGGTCCAGAGGAGGTCCACATTTCTCCTCAGTGGTTGAGAACGGTCCTCAATGAGCCAACATGTCCTAAATGAGCTGAGCATTGCTGGAAATCACTGATCATGTGTTCTAAACCACATCAGATGTGTCCTGGATGCTCCAGAATGAATTAAAAGGTGTCTGAAATCAGTGGAAAGACCAGAACTAAAGTCAGACTGGTTCTACAGGCCTCTGTCCTCCATGCTGGTTCTGACTCTGGAGGATCTGAGGAGGCAGCAGCTTGTTGGACCCACCAACGTCACAGAACTCACCTGGAAAACAAATGTTGGCAGAACCGGACGGAGGGTTCAGGACCAGATGGAGTCTTCAGGACCAAATGGAGGGTTCAGGACCAGGTGGAGGGTTCAGGACCAGGTGGAGGGTTCAGGACCAAATGGAGGGTTCAGGACCAGGTGGAGGGTTCAGGACCAGATGGAGGGTTCAGGACCAGGTGGAGGGTTCAGGACCAGGTGGAGGGTTCAGGACCAGATGGAGGGTTCAGGACCAGGTGGAGGGTTCAGGACCAGGTGGAGGCTTCAGGACCGGACCAGATGGAGGGTTCAGGACCAGACGGAGGCTTCAGGACCAGACGGAGTCTTCAGGACCAGATGGAGTCTTCAGGACCGGACCAGATGGAGGGTTCAGGACCAGACGGAGGCTTCAGGACCAGACGGAGGGTTCAGGACCAGATGGAGTCTTCAGACCTACTGTCTGGTTCTGTCTCAGGCTGTTGGAGGTTTCTGGTTTATATAGAGATGAAACACGTGACATCTTCCTCCTCATGATGCTGCAGACACACAACTGATAAGAGTCTGGAACACAGCCAGTGTTGATATGGACCAGAGACTCTGAGCAGAGGTCAGACTGTCGGAGGTAGTTTGTGTGTCTTTGTGGTGGTTTTGTCAATCGATCAATCAACCTTTATTTATAAAGTGCTTTTTCCTACAGACATGTGACACAAAGTGTTTTACAGATTAAAATCATTCCCACCCTCAGGACGGGTTCACCGACCACTGGTCCCGAAACAGAGGAGGAGGAAACTCTGGGAGAACCTAAGAGAGGTAGAGAGAAGAAAGTATATAATACATGGAAGTAAAGCCAGACAGTAAGAGAGGAGTATAAGCAATACAACAATGGGAAGATATGAATAATCATCAGGAGCAAAGACGAATACATACAAACATAATAAATATCATTTAAAAGCCAGACTACAGGTGGGTCTTGAGCCAGATCTTAAAGACATGAACGTTCCCTGAGGTCCTCCATCAGGCTGATCCAGAGGCTATTATCATATAATAATAGAAGGAGGCCTCCATGAGAGTTTGTCCTGACTTTGGGGATAACTGGGAGACCACTGCTGGAGGAGCTCAGTTTGTATCTAAAAGATAAGAAGGCCCAAGACCATGAAGACACTTAAAAACCATTAAGAGGACCTTAAAGTCAATCCTGGAACACATGGGGAGCCAATGCAGTGATTCTAAAACCAGTGTAATGTGGGTCCACCTCCTGGTCTTCATTGAGCTGCTGAATTTTGTAGAAGTTGTAAACAGGGGAGACCAGGAAGCCTCCATGTTGGCTCGAGAGAGACCGGGGATCTGGTTTTGTTCTTTAAGTGATAGAAACCTGTTTTTATGGTTTTCTTAATGTGTGGAATAAAAGTCAGCTCAGAGTCTAAAATCACGCCCAGGTTGTTCACTGGTGAAGATGGATTAAAACACAGTGTCTGTAGTTTAGGTAGAAGTTTCTCTCTCTGAGCCTCAGGACCGAGGACTGGAACTTCAGTTTTGTCCTGGTTAAGCTGGAAAATGTTTCCTGACATCCAGGATCTGACGTCTAAAATGCAGGTAGAAGGTTCATCCATTAGCCTCAAGTCATCAGGACACATGGAGATGTTCTACTGTGGATCATCAGCGTAACTGTTGACTCCATGTCTCCTGATGACGCCATCTAGAGGAAGCATATACAGGTAAAAAGCACTGGGCCTAAAATCGAACCCTGGGGCACCCCACAAGTGGTTGTTTTGTGTGTCTTTATGGTGGTTTGTGTCTCTTAGTGGTGGTTTTGTGTCTTTGTGGTTGTTTTGTGTGTCTTTGTGGTGGTTTTGTGTCTTTGTGGTGGTTTTGTGTCTTTGTGGTGGTTTTGTGTCTCTTTGTGGTGGTTTTGTGTCTTTGTGGTGGTTTTGTGTCTTTGTGGTGGTTTTGTGTCTTTGTGGTGGTTTTGTGTCTTTGTGGTGGTTTTGTGTCTCTTTGTGGTGGTTTTGTGTCTTTGTGGTGGTTTTGTGTCTTTGTGGTGGTTTTGTGTCTTTGTGGTGGTTTTGTGTGTCTTTGTGGTGGTTTTGTGTCTCTTTGTGGTGGTTTTGTGTCTTTGTGGTGGTTTTGTGTCTTTGTGGTGGTTTTGTGTCTCTTTGTGGTGGTTTTGTGTGTCTTTATGGTGGTTTTGTGTCTCTTTGTGGTGGTTTTGTGTGTCTTTGTGGTGGTTTTGTGTGTGTTTGTGGTGGTTTTGTGTCTTTGTGGTGGTTTTGTGTCTCTTTGTGGTGGTTTTGTGTGTCTTTATGGTGGTTTTGTGTCTCTTTGTGGTGGTTTTGTGTGTCTTTGTGGTGGTTTTGTGTCTTTGTGGTGGTTTTGTGTCTCTTTGTGGTGGTTTTGTGTCTTTGTGGTGGTTTTGTGTCTTTGTGGTGGTTTTGTGTGTCTTTGTGGTGGTTTTGTGTGTGTTTGTGGTGGTTTTGTGTGTCTTTGTGGTGGTTTTGTGTCTTTGTGGTGGTTTTGTGTGTCTTTGTGGTGGCCTTGTGTCTTTGTGGTGGTTTTGTGTGTCTTTGTGGTGGTTTTGTGTGTCTTTATGGTGGTTTTGTGTCTTTGTGGTGGTTTTTTTGTCTTTGTGGTGGTTTTGTGTCTTTGTGGTGGTTTTGTGTCTTTGTGGTGGTTTTGTGTCTTTGTGGTGGTTTTGTCTCTTTGTGGTGGTTTTGTGTGTCTTTGTGGTGGTTTCGTGTGTCTTTGTGGTGGTTTCGTGTCTTTGTGGTGGTTTTGTGTGTCTTTATGGTGGTTTTGTGTGTCTTTGTGGTGGTTTTGTGTCTTTGTGGTGGTTTTGTGTGTGTTTGTGGTGGTTTTGTGTCTTTGTGGTTTTGTGTCTTTGTGGTGGTTTTGTGTCTTTGTGGTGGTTTTGTGTGTCTTTGTGGTGGTTTTGTGTCTTTGTGGTTTTGTATCTTTGTGGTGGTTTTGTGTGTCTTTGTGGTGGTTTTGTGTCTTTGTGGTGGTTTTGTGTCTTTGTGGTTTTGTGTGTCTTTGTGGTGGTTTTGTGTCTTTGTGGTTTTGTGTGTCTTTGTGGTGGTTTTGTGTCTTTGTGGTTTTGTATCTTTGTGGTGGTTTTGTGTCTTTGTGGTTTTGTGTGTCTTTGTGGTGGTTTTGTGTCTTTGTGGTGGTTTCAACAGCCTCAGAACGTCCTATTCTGACCCTCCTATCCTGACTGTTGGATAAACCAGCACCAAATGTCGTCGTAGATCCATCTGAACTGTGTTTTTCATGTTGCAGTTGAATCTTGTCTCCTCAGAGAGTCTCAGTCCTGAATCCACCATCCTTCACAGTTATTTCTACATCAGTGAACCTTCACTCACAACAACAGTCCAGTTTGATCTGGAAGTCGTCCAAACAGTTTGTTTAACTGTCCTGTTTGTATTTCAGTTATAATCTGTCATGAAGCCAAAGTCTGTTGGTACAAAGATCATATTTAACCATGAAGCACTGAAACAAGCCTCCACAGTATTGATCCTCCAACAACCTCCTTCAACCTGCCAGGAAGTCTGATCAATAATCACATCATGATGTACAGTATATATATGTGTGTGTGTGTGTTGCTGGTTTGTGTTTTTGGGTGTATTGTTGACAAGTTTGGACATGCTCTGCATCACTTCAACCACCCTTTGGGACTTGGATGTTGTTAACACTTCTTTGGTGACGGCCAGGATGTCTTTGACCACCTGTAAGGATGGTCCAACCTTTTCTCTGGTGCCAGAAGGCAACTGTCTGCGGATCCTGATGGACGGGCGGAGGTCATGTGACTCAACAGAGGAGGTCATCCAGTACAGGAGAAGGATCCATGAAACCAACAACATGGAGGCCAACCGCCGTGGGGATGCCATCACTGCAACACACAGGTAAAGGTACAGGTTAGAGAGAGACATCCTCCTTCACTGGAGAAGAGAAACAGATCCAGAACCTCAGTCCCTGAACATGATGGCTGCATGTTTGTTTAACTCTTGTGTTGACCAGCTCTGGTTCTGTGAGCTGCAGGTGGTTCAAGTTACTGCAGCAGTAAAGTCCTGCTTTTAAAATCATACATGAGTGAGAAGCAGGATTTTCACACTGTGGTATTAGTTCTATAACTGAGATGCACATTTCAAAGTATTTCCTTCACTGATAGTCGGCCATCAATAGTCAATAATGGATTAATCAGTAACACTTTATAATAGTGATCATTTATAAGGCATTTATAAGGTATTAATAGATATTAGTAGATAGTGAACTAATCATGAACAAACCACTTATAAACATTCATAAATGATTATTAAATAATTTATAAATGATTATTAAATCGTTTACAACTGAAGTTACAAGACATTTATCAGCTATTAGTAGATCTTGAACTAATGATGAATAAACTAATTATATATATTTGTAAATGATCATTAAACCAGTTAAAACTTAAGGTGTACAACATTTATATATGATTTATACATTATGAGAAACACTGCATCAGCATTGTTTGTACATGATTTATTCATCATCAACTGATGTTATTTAATATGTAGGAAAACAGTTTGAATGATTTCAGGAAATATCCACCACCACCATTTGTTTATTCATGTTTAACAAATGATTTGTTAGACATTTATAACAAATCTATAAATCATTTGCAGATGTTATTATGGCCCCTAATCTAAAGTGAAAACTATTCATCATTCATAAATATCTATTAATGTTTGTCAAACATTTGTAGACTTTTTTATCACATGTAACAAATGTTGTAGACGACTTTGGGATCCATCCTTCACTGTGACATCAAACAGTGACAGAATTAGGAGGACAGAGTATCAGAGTAGAAAACATTTTATTAAAACAATCACAGCAACCAAGACCTTTGATCTTCCAAAAATCCATTTGTGTCCAGTCCACTTCCTCACAGCTTCCCCCTGCTGTTGTCCCGCCGACACCTCCTGGATCAGACAATAAGAAAAACAAGGTCATACATGACGTTATAACACCAGATAAAACAATTACTACTATTCTAACAGCACAAGTTCTTCAATGTTTCATGTGAGATTGTTTTAGAGAAAAGTACAGAAAAACTAAAAGAGCCATGTTTACACACAGCTTAAATTAAAGCTTCATTTTGTCACCAAAACGCTTCATTCATTCATCCATTCACTCATGTCAGTATAATGGACAGTATAATAATGTTTGTTAGCATCAGCCTGCCCAGGGACTAAATCAGCACTAGTGCTACAACCTGGTACAATGCATCTCTCCTTTCTGAGGTTAATGTATGTTTTACACTGTCCATGTTCAAATAAATAAATAGATAAATAGATAAGTAAAATAGATCAGTGGAGTAAAAACATAAAACCTCACTTTGTCAGAAAAAATACTGTTTGCTTGTGTTTTCAGGCCTCTGTCAGCAGCAGTGTGTTGCAGCTCCTCCTCCAGACGCAGGCGGCATAGGATGATATTTAACATATTAACTCTGGTCTATGATGATATTTAACATATTAACTCTGGTCTATGATGATATTTAACATATTAACTCTGCTCTATGATGATATTTAACAGATGTAATGAATTATGATGTTCTTGATGAACTTTGCTGAGTTTGCTTCATGATGTTCTGAGGACGTTCCCACAGATCACACGTTCAGCCTTCAGTTTTTCTAAAGTGCGTCTCGGCTGAGATGTGAAACAGGAAGTGGTTTTTCTTGAGCAGGTTCACACACAGATAGGGAAACTCAGGAGAGAGGACTCACTCTGACTGACTTCTGTAGACTGATGGTGACATACTGGTGGTGGGAAGCTGTTTGTGGAGAGGAGTGAGACCTCTGTCCAGAGAGGATCTCTGAACGGCAGAGAGGAAACTTGTAGCTGCAGGCTGAAGTTAGAGCAGACACCTTGCAGTTCTGCAGCTTTGATGAGCTGCAGAACTGCAGCTCATCAAACTACATCTGGTGAGTTTGACTTCAGTCTGCTCCACTTCTTCTTCTGCATCACAGGACAGGATTTAAAATCATCTATACACTACTCACAAAAAGTCAGGGATATTCAGCTTTTGGATGAAATTATCAGGATGGACCTAAAATGCACTATAATCTTTACAGGTGAACTGATTGTGACCTTCCTGCTGTTCTCTAACAAGGAGTTTAACGGCAAAATTCACAACAGGTGTTTGATCCATGAAGTGACCAATAAATTGCCTGGTTCATTCATTCACGGCATATGATGATATGGTATTTAATGATGATATAGTATGTAAACAGTCCGAACCATCATGCTGTTCACATCTTGACATCATGAGACCAGCACCACACCCAACAGTTGATCAACAGTACCTCGACATTGCGAGGCTTCAAACAGGATGCTCTCAGACAGAAGTGGCCACAGAGTGACATCAGCAGGCTGCAACACAGATACTAAGAGACTGGAAGAGTCACAGAAAGGCAAAGGAGTGGACGTCCTTTGGCCACATCCCACACTGATGACTGCTTCATTGTGAACAGAACCCCGTGGATCTGGATGCTGAATGCCACTCAGCTCCAGGTATATTTCAGGGAGGTGAGGGGAACCCAGGTGTCACGTCAGACCATTGAAACCGTTTACATCAGTGTGGTCTGTGGGCTGGATGACCTGCATCAGTACCTGATCACACCACCAGGCACAGGGGTCACCGTCTGGCATGGACCAGAGAGCATTTACACTGGACGAGGGACCAGCGGGCCTCAGTGCTGTTCTTTGATAAAGTTGCCACCAAGACTCCTATGACTCCTCTGAAGGAGTTAGAAGAAGGAGACTAGTGAGGGAGGCCACCAAGACTCCTATGACTCCTCTGAAGGAGTTAGAAGAAGGAGACTAGTGAGGGAGGCCACCAAGACTCCTATGACTCCTCTGAAGGAGTTAGAAGAAGGAGACTAGTGAGGGAGGACACCAAGACTCCTATGACTCCTCTGAAGGAGTTAGAAGAAGGAGACTAGTGAGGGAGGACACCAAGACTCCTATGACTCCTCTGAAGGAGTTAGAAGAAGGAGACTAGTGAGGGAGGACACCAAGACTCCTATGACTCCTCTGAAGGAGTTAGAAGAAGGAGACTAGTGAGGGAGGCCACCAAGACTCCTATGACTCCTCTGAAGGAGTTAGAAGAAGGAGACTAGTGAGGGAGGACACCAAGACTCCTATGACTCCTCTGAAGGAGTTAGAAGAAGGAGATTAGTGAGGGAGGCCACCAAGACTCCTATGACTCCTCTGAAGGAGTTAGAAGAAGGAGATTAGTGAGGGAGGACACCAAGACTCCTATGACTCCTCTGAAGGAGTTAGAAGAAGGAGGCTAGTGAGGGAGGACACCAAGACTCCTATGACTCCTCTGAAGGAGTTAGAAGAAGGAGACTAGTGAGGGAGGACACCAAGACTCCTATGACTCCTCTGAAGGAGTTAGAAGAAGGAGACTAGTGAGGGAGGACACCAAGACTCCTATGACTCCTCTGAAGGAGTTAGAAGAAGGAGACTAGTGAGGGAGGACACCAAGACTCCTATGACTCCTCTGAAGGAGTTAGAAGAAGGAGACTAGTGAGGGAGGACACCAAGACTCCTATGACTCCTCTGAAGGAGTTAAAGAAGGAGACTAGTGAGGGAGGACACCAAGACTCCTATGACTCCTCTGAAGGAGTTAGAAGAAGGAGACTAGTGAGGGAGGACACCAAGACTCCTATGACTCCTCTGAAGGAGTTAAAGAAGGAGACTAGTGAGGGAGGACACCAAGACTCCTATGACTCCTCTGAAGGAGTTAGAAGAAGGAGACTAGTGAGGGAGGACACCAAGACTCCTATGACTCCTCTGAAGGAGTTAGAAGAAGGAGACTAGTGAGGGAGGACACCAAGACTCCTATGACTCCTCTGAAGGAGTTAGAAAGAAGGAGACTAGTGAGGGAGGACACCAAGACTCCTATGACTCCTCTGAAGGAGTTAGAAGAAGGAGACTAGTGAGGGAGGACACCAAGACTCCTATGACTCCTCTGAAGGAGTTAGAAGAAGGAGACTAGTGAGGGAGGACACCAAGACTCCTATGACTCCTCTGAAGGAGTTAGAAGAAGGAGACTAGTGAGGGAGGACACCAAGACTCCTATGACTCCTCTGAAGGAGTTAGAAGAAGGAGACTAGTGAGGGAGGACACCAAGACTCCTATGACTCCTCTGAAGGAGTTCCTGTTCATCAACAACTGTTGTCTGTTCTTCTCCAGTCAAAGCTTCATGGAGACAAAGACAAAGACTCTGTTGGAAAAAGCTCAGATTAAATCTGGACTAGAGTCACCAGAAAACATGTGGAGACTCTGAAGTCACCTGAAGAAGGTTCTTTGGTCTGAGGAGACCAGGATGGAGGTTTAGTCCATCAGAGTAAACATAATGATTGTTGGACAGCAAATACTGAACATCATCACCAACACACCGAGTCTTTTCTCTTCTTCTTCTTGTAGGTTCTCAGCTCAGCATGGCTTCTCGTTTGCTCTCCGTCTTCCTCTTGATGTCCCTGATTTCTTCCACCACCACAGCTGATCATACCGGCGTCAAAGTGCGAATCACCGACAGAGTGCAGGATATTTGTAAGAGCCGCCATCTCCCAGATGTGCACACACCTCTAGTTAGCCTCCTAACTTCACCAACCACTCATTTCATTTATGCAGCACCGACTCACAGCCAGTCGTCTCATAGCGCTTCACATAGAAACATGCAGACCTTATGGATAATAAACAGAGAAACCAACAAATCCAAATCAAGGATCTGACCAGCTGCTACCTCACAGCTAACTAACCAATAGTGGTCCAGCTCTGTATGGCTCCGCCCCCTCTCTGCTTCCAGGTGAACCAATCAGAACGAGCAGCTGCCTCTCAGTCCACCAGGTTTATTTACCTCCTACAGCTGCTTCTGTTCAACTCTGAGACGTCTGAACTCACCGAATGCTCTGCTTTTAGTGTTGTTAACTTAAAAAACAACAGTTAGGTTCAGTTTCTATGTGGAAATGTAATGATCACAAACCACAACAGCCGTTATGAAGTTTAGATGAGAGTCCACAAGTTCCAGATCGATCTGTGGAGATTTAAGATGAAACTAAAATATTCAGATGAAGTGTTTCCTGGATGGAGTTCTGTTGTTTCTCTACTGCTGTGACGTGTCTTTGGTTCTTGTATGTGTTCGTGCAGTGAAGGATCTTGGTCTGCAGTATTTAGAGGAGGTGGATAAGAAGACATTTGAAGACTTCTCAGTGCCTCTGGGTTGGTGGCTCACGTTAAAAGTCAGAGGGTAAGATGACGATTCTTCTTCTCCTCCTTCTCATAGTTGTTGTTTTATGTTTGCCCCTTGTTTTCCTCTAAGTCTCCTTTTACGTTCCTGTGAGCTGATGATGACGTGTTTCTTGGTTCCTGCTCTCAGGTTGAAGTTCACTCATGTAGATGTGAATCCAGCTCAGACGTTTCTTCGTTTCCAGGAGAATTCTGGTCTCCAGTTTGAAACCAGGGGCTTGAACCTCGCTGTGAAGTTTGGATGGGACATCTTTGGGTGTGTAATAGAATGAACTTAGCTTTTAGTCTGTGTGATGAGTCAGAACCAAACTGGGTCTCTGAGCTGAGGGGGGGCTGCTGCAGACCACCTCTAGGTGGACTCAGCTTACAAGGTTTTTACATCCATACCCGACACTTCAACAGCAGCAATAAAAAATCAAAGCACCCTGCAAAGGTTTTGTATGTTCAGTTAAACCAATGAAATCACCAAAATGGCAGAGCAATGCTGGGGAACCTGGTGAGAACCCAGCAGGGAGAACATGAGAACTCCACACAGAAAGACCAGGACCAGGGTAGAACCAGGACCTTCTAGCTGGGAGGAGACGGTGAGAACCACTGGTCCCAAAACATGAATGAAAATGTAGAAGAGTCACTGAGGAGTCTGGGTTGTAGAAGTTCTAACTTGTGATGTAAGACCCGTCCATGTTTTGTCTGGTGGTCCTCTTCATTCACACACAACAGCAGTTTCAACTTGATCAGGAAGCTCTACTACCTTGGGCGGTGCAGAGTTTAGGCCTTTATGAAAAACACCAGCTGTGATGGGATCATATCAGCCACGATAACAAGGTGACGTTTAGACGTGTCAGTAGTCATAAGTGCATTAACACATGATTAGCTGAGCAGTCATGGGTCAACAGCAGCCTTCACTTTGATCTGAACTGCTCACCTTCATGATGGTATCATGGAGACAAAAGCTGCCCACAGACAGACTCACAAAGAGAAATCTACGTGGATCTGACCATCGACCACCTCAGAAATAAACCACCTACTCTGAAATCTTCATTACTGACTAGAACTAACACAGTTCATCCGTGGGGGACTCTTTAACAACACTGCTGAATATCTTAAGTGTGTTATGGATCTATGGAGTCTTGTAAAACCTGCTGTGAGTGAGACAAACTGAAGATCGCATTAGTTAGTAATGCAGAAATACTCAACACATTTCCTTCATCTTTTAATAAATCCTGAGGACATGATGTTCACTTCTGGCACAGCTGAGTCCCTGAGAAACCTTTGACACTCCTGTTTTCTGTTGCAGGATGTTCACGACAACGACAGCCGTTACAGTAGAAGATGTGAGCGCCACACTCAGATTGAAACTGAAGAGGAATCAACGAGGACGGCTCAACGTGGAGACAACAGACTGTCAAGTTGGAACTCGTAACATTGAAATGAATTCCAACGGCCTGCTGGGGTAAAGTTTACTGTTGGTGTTTTAATGCAACTTCCTGTGTTTGGGCTTCGATGACGCTGATGCTGCTGAGGGTATAGATTCCCAGACTGCAGGTAGGGATGCTGGGTTGAATCTGGTCTCCATTCAAAGAGTCTGTGTTTCTCAGAATTAAGTTTCCTTGTACGACTGTAAACTTCTGCCCTCTACTACATGAAGCTCAAACCATCTCTTAACCAGAACCAACTCATTTAGTCTCAAATGATAAAACCTTTAGGACTGTTTCTGGTTGACTCTCTTTGATTGTCTGAAAGGTTTGGAGCTGAATATATGGACATTTTTAAAATTCTAGCTTGATAAAATACTTTCAGAGATAAAAACTTTGGACTCAGAGGAGCTTTCTGCACATCTGTGTCATGAGGCAGGCGAGTAGGAGGAGGGCGACACCTCCAAAGGTTCAGACAGACTCCTGGCCTCTTTGTTCTACAAATATAACGAAGAAAATATCTTTAAAAAGTGTAAGCGTGGTCTTGATCTATGACCCAGGTACAGGTGGAGACAATCAGAACAGAACAATGAACACTGTGGAGGTTGGTGAGAACAGAAGCTGCAGATCAGAGAACAAACACAGAGTCAGTGACATGTAATGGAGATATATGAGAGTACAGAGAGGAGAGGAGCCCAGTGCATCATGGGAGTCTACAGCAGTCTAAACCTACAGCAGCATCACTAAGGGACAGATCAGCTGATCCTGAACAGCCCCAACGATCAGCTTCATCACAGAGCAGGGCTTCTCTGACAGGCTGCCACTTTAATGTCATTCTTATAGAACAGAAAGGGGTTTAGGAATCAGCAGCATCAGTAGAAGACATTATAAACAATCTGCTAAAAAGGACTTCACTGTAGTTGGACCAACACAATAATAACGAACACAGATGGACAAGTACAGTCGGGTGTCATCTGCATAGCAGTGAAGGTTTATGTTTGCTGATAGTACTGCCTAAACCATGAGTTACTGGTGATTGATTTATGTAATGTTAGTATTTATATTTGTTTTTCAGAGGCGTATATGACACATTCGGCCCAATGCTTTTGAAGTCCATTGTCAGCAACAAGGTTTGTTTCACCTCTTTCACCTCTCATACTGTAGAAACCATCTCTGGTTTGACTTTAGGGTTGTCAGGATGAAATCACCAACTTCAGTTTCTTCAGTGTCGCAAACACAAACTAAAACTTCGCCTCACAGGTTAACAGACTGTCATGACTCAGTGCAGCTTGTGACGGATCCAGTAGGACCAGTATAGACACCAGTGAGATCCAGTAGGACCAGTATAGACACCAGTGAGATCCAGTAGGACCAGTATAGACACCAGTGAGATCCAGTAGGACCAGTATAGACCAGTAGGACCAGTATAGACACCAGTGAGATCCAGTAGGACCAGTATAGCCAGAATCCAGTAGGACCAGTATAGACACCAGTGATCCAGCCAGTATAGACACCAGTGAGATCCAGTAGGACCACCAGTGAGATCCAGTAGGACCAGTAGGACCAGTATAGACACCAGTGAGATCCAGCAGGACCAGTATAGAAACCAATGAGATCCAGTAGGACCAGTATAGACACCAGTGAGATCCAGTAGGACCAGTATAGACACCAGTGAGATCCAGTAGGACCAGTATAGACACCAGTGAGATCCAGTAGGACCAGTATAGACACCAGTGAGATCCAGTAGGACCAGTGTAGAAACCAGTGAGATCCAGTAGGACCAGTATAGACACCAGTGAGATCCAGTAGGACCAGTATAGACACCAGTGAGATCCAGTAGGACCAGTATAGACACCAGTGAGATCCAGTAGGACCAGTATAGACACCAGTGAGATCCAGCAGGACCAGTATAGACACCAGTGAGATCCAGTATAGGACCAGTAGGACCAGTATAGACACCAGTGAGATCCAGTAGGACCAGTATAGACACCAGTGAGATCCAGTAGGACCAGTATAGACACCAGTGAGATCCAGTAGGACCAGTATAGACCACCAGTAGGACCAGTATAGACACCAGTGAGATCCAGTAGGACCAGTATAGACACCAGTGAGATCCAGTAGGACCAGTATAGACACCAGTGAGATCCAGTAGGACCAGTATAGACACCAGTGAGATCCAGTAGGACCAGTATAGACACCAGTGAGATCCAGTAGGACCAGTATAGACACCAGTGAGATCCAGTAGGACCAGTATAGACACCAGTGAGATCCAGTAGGACCAGTATAGACACCAGTGAGATCCAGTAGGACCAGTATAGACACCAGTGAGATCCAGTAGGACCAGTATAGACACCAGTGAGATCCAGTAGGACCAGTATAGACACCAGTGAGATCCAGTAGGACCAGTATAGACACCAGTGAGATCCAGTAGGACCAGTGTAGAAACCAGTGAGATCCAGTAGGACCAGTGTAGAAACCAGTGAGATCCAGTAGGACCAGTGCAGAAACCAGTGAGATCCAGTAGGACCAGTATAGACACCAGTGAGATCCAGTAGGACCAGTGTAGAAACCAGTGAGATCCAGTAGGACCAATATAGACACCAGTGAGATCCAGTAGGACCAGTATAGACACCAGTGAGATCCAGTAGGACCAGTATAGACACCAGTGAGATCCAGCAGGACCAGTATAGAAACCAATGAGATCCAGTAGGACCAGTATAGACACCAGTGAGATCCAGTAGGACCAGTATAGACACCAGTGAGATCCAGTAGGACCAGTATAGACACCAGTGAGATCCAGTAGGACCAGTATAGACACCAGTGAGATCCAGTAGGACCAGTATAGACACCAGTGAGATCCAGTATAACCAGTGAGATCCAGTAGGACCAGTATAGACACCAGTGAGATCCAGTAGGACCAGTATAGACACCAGTGAGATCCAGTAGGACCAGTATAGACACCAGTGAGATCCAGTAGGACCAGTATAGACACCAGTGAGATCCAGTAGGACCAGTGTATAAACCAGTGAGATCCAGTAGGACCAGTATAGACACCAGTGAGATCCAGTAGGACCAGTATAGACACCAGTGAGATCCAGTAGGACCAGTATAGACACCAGTGAGATCCAGTAGGACCAGTATAGACACCAGTGAGATCCAGTAGGACCAGTATAGACACCAGTGAGATCCAGTAGGACCAGTATAGACACCAGTAAGATCCAGCAGAACCAGTATAGAAACCAGTGAGATCCAGCAGAACCAGTATAGACACCAGTGAGATCCAGTAGGACCAGTATAGACACCAGTGAGATCCAGTAGGACCAGTATAGACACCAGTGAGATCCAGCAGGACCAGTATAGACACCAGTGAGATCCAGCAGGACCAGTATAGACACCAGTGAGATCCAGTAGGACCAGTATAGACACCAGTGAGATCCAGTAGGACCAGTATAGACACCAGTGAGATCCAGCAGGACCAGTGTATAAACCAGTGAGATCCAGTAGGACCAGTATAGACACCAGTGAGATCCAGCAGGACCAGTGTATAAACCAGTGAGATCCAGTAGGACCAGTATAGACACCAGTGAGATCCAGTAGGACCAGTATAGACACCAGTGAGATCCAGTAGGACCAGTATAGACACCAGTGAGATCCAGTAGGACCAGTATAGACACCAGTAAGATCCAGCAGGACCAGTATAGAAACCAGTGAGATCCAGCAGAACCAGTATAGACACCAGTGAGATCCAGTAGGACCAGTATAGACACCAGTGAGATCCAGTAGGACCAGTATAGACACCAGTGAGATCCAGCAGGACCAGTATAGACACCAGTGAGATCCAGTAGGACCAGTATAGACACCAGTGAGATCTAGTAGGACCAGTATAGACACCAGTGAGATCCAGCAGAACCAGTATAGACACCAGTGAGATCCAGTAGGACCAGTATAGACACCAGTGAGATCCAGTAGGACCAGTATAGACACCAGTGAGATCCAGCAGGACCAGTATAGACACCAGTGAGATCCAGTAGGACCAGTATAGACACCAGTGAGATCCAGTAGGACCAGTATAGACACCAGTGAGATCTAGTAGGACCAGTATAGACACCAGTGAGATCTAGTAGGACCAGTATAGACACCAGTGAGATCCAGCAAGACCAGTATAGACACCAGTGAGATCCAGTAGGACCAGTATAGACACCAGTGAGATCCAGCAGAACCAGTATAGACACCAGTGAGATCCAGCAGGACCAGTATAGACACCAGTGAGATCCAGTAGGACCAGTATAGACACCAGTGAGATCCAGTAGGACCAGTATAGACACCAGTGAGATCTGTCTCTGTACTGTGACGTCTGTCACTCCTGACTGAAACTCTGCTAACAAACATCTCAGTCTCTGATCAGAGTCGGAGGTAAAGACCTGCTGTGGGTCCTGCTGGTCTTTACTTTCAGACCTGTACTCTCTGTTTGCTCCATGAGGACAGAACTAACGGTCTTTGTCTGTCTGCAGCTCTGTCCTGCTGTTAACACCAGAGCTGTGCCTAAAGTCAACACCATGCTGGAGAAGCTGAGCATGACCACGACGCTGCATGAGAACCTCATCATCAGCATCGACTACTCTATCAGTGGCAGCATCGAGGTGACGTCTCGTAGTGTTGATGTGCCTTTCAGGGTGAGGAACACCTGCTGGAGCTACAACACAGAGGTCTGCTTACAGGGGCGATGGGAACGCTCAGGAACATGCTCAGGAACATGCTCATGTCTGTGTTTCAGGGTTTGGTGTTCAGGCAGGGGGACACCGCTGACCCTGGCTCAGTAAGGGCTGGTGCAGATCCAGTTTTCACTGAGAACCACCTGTTGGCTTACGTGGGCATCTCAGAGTTTGTCTTCAACAGCGCCGCTGTGTCAATCTACAGATCAGGACCATTCAAGCTGGAGGTTCCAGAGGTGAGAACAGCTGGCAGACACCCACAGAACATCTGTACATCCATAACCATGAAGGTCCAACATCAGACGGTCATGAGACTTGAAGTCTGAGCTCTGCTTCTCAGTCCATTTGGCCAGATGTCCTGTAGGGGACATGTAGAGAAGGGTCTGTAGTTGTAGGTAGGTGGATGACAGGTGGAGAGATACAGAACACCACCAGAGTTCAAACAGGCCAACAGCCTCCTCAGTCTGGGGGGAGGGGCCAAGAGTGGGTGTGGAGGTGGGTGGAGTCCTCATGGACTCATCGTTGTCTGGGGTTTTGTTGGTGGTTCTTCTCACCACTGCTGTGTCGTCCATGAACTTCACCACATGACAGCTCTGGTTCAGCTTCTTACAGCCGTGATGATTCTGTTTTACTTGTACTGGTGTTTTCACCCTGGTGGTTTCCTGTTCTCTCCACCCTGGTGGTGTCCTGTTCTCTCCACCCTGGTGGTTTCCTGTTTTCTCCACCCTGGTGGTGTCCTGTTCTCTCCACCCTGGTGGTGTCCTGTTCTCTCCATCCTGGTGGTGTCCTGTTCTCTCCACCCTGTTAACTCCATCCAGAACACTTATACTACACGGAGCAGCACCACCCACAATGACTGCAGTCATATTCAGAGAGTAGAAATCATCTCCTCTGTTCTCCTCCACAGATCGATGTCATCTCAAACGGCATTTTGAAGGACATAGGGCTTCCTCAGGTAAGAGACTCTAGGAGCTTCTGCTTTAGGTCAGATATGTTTCAGTTGAAGTCCAGAGGCAACTGTTTCATCTGATCTGTAGATTTTGGGACTAACTGAGGACACCTTGATGTAAACAGGGTTTGGTAAACAGGGACACCGTGATGTTTCCACTGGAGGAACCATGTTCAGGTGAACGTTGGAGGATCAGAGCCCTGATCTTCCCTTTCAGTCGTTCTGTTTCCACTGTAGATCCAACAGCTTTGACTCAGAGACCAGAACCAGCAGTTACTGGACTC
This sequence comes from Dascyllus trimaculatus, assembly GCA_024666655.1. Classification (NCBI taxonomy): domain Eukaryota; kingdom Metazoa; phylum Chordata; class Actinopteri; family Pomacentridae; genus Dascyllus; species Dascyllus trimaculatus. The sequence continues at coordinate 36,371 of JAMOIN010001281.1, forward strand.
CAGTTCTATGTAGGTACCAGAACCATGGAGGTTTGTTCTGGACTCTTGGACGAGTACGTCAAGAGTAGAGAAGTAAATCCATCCTCTTTTCAGTTTAACCAGTCAGTGCTGAGTTTGTACTTCGTCGTCCCCTGAAAGAGGTTCTAGAGACGTCCCTTCAGTCTCAACACACTCAGAAACTCAAGCTGGCCTGAAGCGTCCTGCAGGTTCCTTCAGTGGAACAACAGAACTCCTAGAAGACCAGCAGGTTCCCCCAGTTCTATGGTCCTTTATATGCATATGTTCAGCACAGTATTAGACTGACTCAGAACTCTCCTCTTGCCACGGGTCTGGACTGTACAGTAGAGCAGCCATGTTGGTTTTGTCAACTAGTCTGGACTGGATGTAGTCGGCTGATGCTGCTGCTGACTGGGTGTTGTGTCTCACCTGAAGGGTCCTGTTCAGGTGCAGCTAACTGAGGCTCCAAACATCGCCATCACAAAGAAAGGACTCTCTGCCAGTGTGGATGCCCTCGTAAAATCTGTGGTTCAAGACCCTCCTTCACCTGTAACAGTGGTAAACAACAACAACACACAGACACCATCTCAGAAACCCAGTTAGAACCCAAGAAGAACCAGTCCAGAACTCCACAGAGAGTCTGCCTTTAGTTTCCTCCAGTAACTCAGGAACCAGGGATTCTCTGCACACAAGCTGCTGCTGTTTTAGTGGAACAGTTTGAATGAAAAGTGGTGCAGAGGTTACAAACCGCTGGTGGTCATCCAACAGAACCACACGGTGCTGCTGTCAGTGATGGTTCTGACCCGGTCTGTTCTGATGATAAACAGTCCAACTGTGTGTCTCCTGCAGACCTGTCAGATCGACATGAAGGTGGATTTGAAAGGAAGACGTCTGGTTCTGACCTCTAAGGATGCCAAGTACACACACACACACACACACACACACACACACACACACACACACACACACACACTCACATAATCTAAGGTGGTATTTTATTACCTGCATTGGTAATAACATGACAACAAACTCTTTCAGGTGTAATGTCAGTCCAGACAAAGGTCATGGTTGGGTGGTAAGAAATCTATGTTGTAATGAATCCAGAAGCATTTATTAACAGCATTAATAATAATAATAATAATAATATAATAATAATAACTGTGTGTGTTTCTTCTATGCAGCCGCTTGTTAACCCTTGTCTGAACTGTAAGATCACAGACGTCCTGCAGAGTGAGTCCTGACACATCTTCACTTTGCTGTAGTGTTACACTGACATGCACTTAAAGCTAAATGTTCTGAATACTAACTCTGAGTGTGTGTGTGTGTGTGTGTGTGTGTGTGTGTGTGTGTAGGCTGGTTTGATAAAGGAGTATTCGTTCCTCTACCTGACAACCTGACCTTCACTGAAACAAAGATTGAATATCACGATGTGAGTCAGTTGACACTGAAAACACACCCTGACTCCAGTTTACTCCACTGTTCTACTAACCACTGTGTAACTACTAGAACCTGTGTTCCACCAAACAGGCCTCTAAGTTTGTTTTACTGCACTGTGAAAGTATCTGGGACAGAATATGACACTGTAGAAGGACAGAATGCTGCAGCACAGCATTAAGCTGAACTCTATCACAGCCTAAACACTGAATCTGCTTTTTGTTCAGTTTCCTATCAAAGAAGCTATGAGACATCCCATAATACTGATGGTCACAGGTGGTTATAGAGAGAAACCAGGTGTAGTGATCAGACTGAGACTCCTGGATGGATGTAAACTGATCTGGGTCCAGGTTCTACCAGAACTCCAGTGTGTTGTTCCTCCTACATGTTTTGTGTCTGTCTGCTGGACTGATGAGGTTCTGATCCATCCTTTCCTGCTAACCTGTGCAGGGGTTCGTGATGGTCGGAGGGAACCTGAACTTCACTTCAGACTCTTCTGAATATCAGCCTCCTCCACCTAAGACCTCCACATGGACCATCTTCCACTATGTCGTTCTTGCTGTCATCATCCTCATTGTCATTGTCAGTGTCATTGTCATTGTCATTTTCACTGCCATTGTGCGTTGTGTTGTGGGGACGAGACGTCAGCGACCTCAGCAATGTGGTTGCATAGATTTATAGTCAAAGAAAGATGCTTGTCTGCTTGTCCTGTTGGTTTAATCATCACCCTTTCATTTTCATAACGAAGAATCACACAATTACATAGAATAAAATATACAACAACAAAATAACAGAGTTTGCAGACGAGACTCAGATCCAGATTCAGCTCCTATCGGGTCTTTTTGGTGAAGTTCTGGGGTTTGCTTCTCTTTTGTGACGTCACTGTTTCGCTGCATCAATCCTCAGTCATCTCTGCTGCTTTACAAAGTTCCAACCAGTTTAATTTTGGAGGTTGGCAGTTCAGTTAAGCACCTTTCAGGGAGACTGTCTTGATCTCGGCTTCAGCCCCGGCCCGTCCCTCTTTCTCCCTCTCGCTCGCCCCTGTTCGCCCTCACTCTCTCCCTCGCCATCAGCTGGACTGGAGACAGCTGCAGGGAGGAGCTCACCTGCCATTAATCACTTCCCTCCATGCAGTCCGGCTCAGACCTCCACCTTCTACCAGACCATAGCTGATGCTGGTCCTGCTCTGTCTCCTGCCTGCCTTCCCTGAGCCACTGCCACCAGAACCCCCTGCCTCAGCGACTCACCTGCTGCCCAGATCCTGTCCACTGCTGCTGACTCCGACCCGCTTCCTGCCTGCTTTCCCTCAACCCTTTCCCAGACAGACAGCTGAGGTTCTGAATTAGGTTTGAAATCTGTACCTTCTTGTTGGTTTTCGCTGTCGGCCTTCCTTGTATTTTTGTCATTTTGCCTGACCGTGCTGAGTGTATTTAGAGTCGTTGATATTTCGCCGTGTTGGTGTTCTGAGTATTTTGTTATTGGTCTCGTCGGCGCTAGCTGTACTTTGTGGTTTTCTTTGATTTCCCCCTCTGTTGTTAGTTTTGTAGTTTGGGCATGTTTCTGAATTGGTCTCAGTTTTCCTCTGAGTTTTTTTTCCACATCATACTGGTTTAAGTTTGTTTGATTGAAATAAATCCTTTAAACACTCTGCAGTCTGTCTGCTGTCTGCACCTGGGTTCTCTGAAATGGAAGACAGGTGAGCAGAACACCTGAGAAACACTGAGATGTCCTCTGGAATGAATGTGAGCGACCTTGGAGCTGATATGAAAGGCTGCATGAAGTCAGGATAGATACAGTCTGAGCGTCTGCCTGATGATGTCCTGGATGATTCACGAGACTCCTCTTGTTGTGTTTGAAGTCCAAAACCTTCTAATCATTTTTTAACACAAATAGAACCTCATGTATTTTCATCTCAACGCTAACAAGAAGTCACTTTGATCATTGCTTAATCTTATGACTGATGATTTTTTTAAATTAAAAAGATCAAAACATTTTCCTGTGTAAATTTCTAAAACGTGTTGCTCTGACTTTTCAGAACTGAGTCAGGAACGTCCCTTTGAATTCTGGGTCATCGAGGAAATAACATTGATTTATTGCAGCCCACAGTTTAAGGTGATGTCTTCATATGTTCAGATCAGTTTTATTCATATAGCACCAACAAACGTCATCACTAGTAGGTAAAGATGGATTTTAAACAGAGAAAACTCAACAATCCAAAGGTGCCTTTTGATTCACTCTGAGCAGCAGTTTGTGATGGTGGGAAGGAACCAAAAGACCCCCTTTAGAACCAGAACCAGGCTCAGGGAAGGCGGACATCTGCCTCGACCGGTTGGGTTGGGAGTGGAGATGAGGGGGGAGGAGATGGGAGGACAGCAGGAGGAGAGGCCAGCAGCTGTAGATCAGAGAACAAACACAGAGTCAGTGAAATGTAATGGAGATATATGACAGGACAGAGAGGAGAGGAGCCCAGTGCATCATGGGAGTCTACAGCAGTCTAAACCTACAGCAGCATCACTAAGGGACAGATCAGCTGATCCTGAACAGCCTCAACTATCAGCTTCATCACAGAGGAAGGTTCTAATCCTCATCCTAAAGTAGAGAGGGGGTCTGCCTCCAGAACCCAGACTGGGAGCTGATTCCACAACAGAGGAGCTGATAACTGAAGGCTCTGCCTCCCATTCTACTTCTGGAAACTCTGGAACCACAAGTAAACCTGCAGTCTGAGAGAGAAGGGCTCTGTTGGGATGATCAGGTCCAATAAGGTCTCTAAGATACGATGGAGCTGCTCATTAACAGTTTATATGTTAGAAGAAGGATTTTAAAGTCTATCCTGGATTTTACAGGGAGCCAATGAAGAGAAGCTGATCCAGGAGAAACCTGATCTCTGGTCCTGGTTCCTGTCAGAACTCTGGCTGCAGCATTTTGGACCAGCTGGAGGTTTCTGAGAGAGTTACTGGGACATCCTGACAATAAGGAATTACAATAGTCCAGCTGGAGGTTCCAGATGCATGGACTAGTTTCTCAGCATCACTCTGGACCAGATGTTCTGATCTTTACAGTATTATAGATGAAAGAACGCCGTCCTACAGACTGGTTTAATGTGGAGGTTGAAGGACATCCTGATCAAAGATAACTCCAAGGTTTACAGTAGAGCTGGAGGCTAAGGCAGCGCCATCTAGAGGAACTATCTGGTTAGACAGAGTGTTTCTGAGGTGTTTAGGGCCAAATACAACAACCTCAGTTAGTCTGAGTTTAATGTAGACAGTTCCAGGTCATCCAGGCCTTTATGTCCTTCAGACATGTTGGAGTTTAACCAGCTGGTTGGTTTCATTGGGTTTCATAGATAAATATAACTGGGTATCATCTGCATAACGATGGACGTTCATGCAGTGCTTCCTAATAATGTTTCCTAGGGGAAGCATGAACAGAGTGAATAGTACTGGTCCTAATACAGAACCCTGAGGAACTCCATCACTGACTCTAGTGCAGATGGAAGAATCATCGTTAGCATGAACAGACTGCTGTCCACCGTATAGCTCATTGAGTTAAGGTGTTGCCATGTGGTCACCAGCAGCCATCGTGAGTTCGAGTCCAGCTCACGACCCTTTGCTGCATGTCTCTCCTCTCTACCCCCGTTCACTCTGTCTATCGATAAAGCTTCAAAAAAATCTCCCCCAAAAACAAATATTTAAAAAGAAACATGAACAAACTGGAATCTGTCTGATAAACATGATTAAACCAGTTTAGCTCCTTTAATCCCAGTAACGTGTTCCAGTCTACGTACTAAGACGCTGTGATCCACTGGATCCAACAGTTGATTCAATTTAACTGACATGTTCTTCATGCTTTGGTGCTGACAGACAGAGTTCAACATTATCTGACAGAGCTGTGACCAGCAGCAACGCTGAGGTGCACACGTTAAACAGGATGTGATGTCATACTCCTTCCTGCAGGACCAGGAAGTCAGCAGGTTGTCTCGTCCCACGAATGTCGTCAAAGTTCCACCAGATGGCAGCAAAGAGAAAAAGAAGCTTCCCAGACAGACTGTTGTGGTTTCTGATCAGAGCTTTTACACTGACAGAACAAACCTCCAGATCGTTCCAGAACCACTGAGGATGTAAAGCAACTGTGAGGGAGACTTCTGATGACTGTTTAACAGGATCTATGATCAAACTTGGTTATTCTGGAGTCAGTATGGCGCCACCGTGTGTCGGAGAGATGCAGGTCTGAAAATGATTCTTTTCTAAAGGCACCATATGTCTAATGTCCGGAAACTACTGCTGTCCCTGAATGCACCACATGTTAAATTACTAAAGACATTGTGTCCCTGAATGCACCATATGATAAATAACTTAAGACACGGTGTCCCTGAATGCACCACATATGAAATAACTAAAGACATTGTGTGCCTGAATGCACCACATGTTAAATTACTGAAGACATTTTGTCCCTGAATGCACCACAGCACCAGTCAGTGTTGCAGGCTGGTGCTGCCTGCTGGCGGCCTGTAGGTGGCGCTGCTGCTCTGTGTCATGAACAGGGGGTTTGACTGGCAGGTCGGTGGGCGGAGCCACAGAGAGAGAGGAACCTGTGTGAGTGGGTTGGACAAACCTTCAGGAACAGAAGAGAAAAGCCAGCAGCAGGATGGTTGATCTGACTCTAACTGCAGGTAAAACTCAGCAAACTGTGTCTATTGATCGATCAGTCTATCTGTGGTGGAGGCCACAGTGTGTGTGTGTGTGTGTGTGTGTTGCTGGTTGGTGTGTTTGGGTATGTTTAGCTGTGTGGCATCTTGACCCCTCCAGGATAAAGTTATTAAAATCTCGTGGCTGCGTCACACGGTGTGGGCGTGGCAGGGCGGCCATTTTGAGCCTGCATCCATAAAAAGTCAAATCCTCTTAACTTGACTGTATGTGATCAGATGTGAATGAAACTTGATTTGCTTGATGACAGGCTATATCTCAACACTTGGGCACAGCCAAACAGCTCCACAGCGCCCCCTAGAAATTTCAAAGGTTCATATAGAATCACTGTTTTGTCCCACAGACATTAAATTTGGTGCATGTGCAGAGCAGGATGAGACAGACACAACTGGCTGCAGTCCTTCTTGCGGCGGTGCAGGGGCCAGCGAGGGCCCGTCCAACGCTGCTTGCAGCTTTCATTTATTTTTTTGACCCCAAACAGCCACAGTTGACCGCAGCAGCCTGCCGTTGCCGTTGTTTCACCAACGATCTACCGTATTGGCCTGAATAGATGACCTGATTAAAAGACATTTATGAATGACAACACCTGATACAGCCTCTCAACCTTGATTCCAATTTCCAATACTTATTGAAACAAGTTCATTTGTTAAAAGACTAATACTTTATTTTTTTATTAAAACTGATTTAAACCAGACTAAAACCTTTTTGAGTTTTCGTCGACTAAAACTGGACTAAAACTATCACATATAGAAACGACTAAAATGTGACTAAAACTAATGAGCATTTTGATCCAAAAGACCAAGACTAAGACTAAAACTAAGATGGCTGCCAGAAACAACACTGTTAAACGTGATGTTTTCAGGGACGTGTGGTTTTCAGACATTAAACTTGATGCATTCCTGGACACTGAAGACATGATGCCGTTTATTTCTTTCACACATCGTTTTCAGACAGACATCTTTCAACACATGGTGGCGCTAAAACAACTGTTTCCATCTGTTCTTGTTCCATCACGTGTTCAGTCTCCTGGTGTGTGTTTGTGGTTCTACAGAACTCTACGAACACCGACATCTGCTCATCAACGTGTCCAGTTTGGACTCGATGGTTCTGAGTTTGGTGCCGGTGGTGCTGAGGAGCGCCGTAGGATACAGAGTCTTCATGTCCTGAGCCGCTGTCATGACGTTGTCCACTTTCTTTTCACAGGTGTTTCCATAGTAACCATCCTCACATTTGCACAGCCAATCGTTGGACTCCAGCAGCCTGTCGCACTTTGCCTTGTTCTGACATGGGTTAGGATTACAGACCGACGTCCTCCTGGACCAATGAACAGAAACCTTCCCTCCTTTGACACTCCAGCTGCAGTCGACTAGTTGAAGTGGTTCTGGACGTTCTGCATAAGACTGTCCACCTTTGTAGGACACATGTGTTACTTTGGTGTAATTTGTAAGAAGTATTGTGATGGAACTCTCAAACGCACCCCAAGCTTCGATATCATGGGTCTTCTCACATGTACTTATTTCATTCTTTATGTCACACCATTGACCCTGAAAGCAACCTTTGGCTGTTTCTTTAACATATTCTACATCTATCTCATCTGCTATCAGAGTGTAGTTCACAGCCACCGTGACGTTGCCCACAGGGATCTTTGTCAAATTAAACAGCTTGTAATAGTTCTCCATGTTGCTGTCGTACACCAGCACCACCCAGCGGTACCAGTTGTACTTCTCGTCCAGAGCCGTCTTCACCTGCTCAGCGATGACTGTTTTGTCAGAGCCGATCCTTTTGGTGATCTCCACCACGTCATCCTTCATGTACCGCTCATAGTTTGTCAGGCAGAAGTCCACAGTTGATGACTGAGCTTCATGCACCTTCTTAAACATCTGGACATATTCAGTCTCATTGTCTGATGAGTAGGAACCCATCAGATTCCAGTAGACCTGGCGGACCACCATCCCCCTCCACAGCAGGCTGTTGAAGTACAGGTTGAATCTGCCGATGTCGACCAGACCACATTTAAACTTCTTCCTCAGCAGGTCATTGAGGTTTCCACTGAGCGCCGTACTGCTGACCGATAGGTAGTGGTAAAGGTTGGACACGCTGGCCTCAGCTCCTGTGGACTCGTAGTAGCTGGCGAACACCTCGGCCAGTTGCAGTTTCGCCTCCTGGCTTTGCGCCAACTCGCTGCTCTCACGGAACTCGTTGAACTTGTTCCAGGCGTTGAGGATGCGGACTTCGTCTTGGGAATAGACGCTGGCGTAGTTGAACCATTCCACGTCTGTGGCCAGGTTGGAGATCTGGATGGAGAGGGAGTCCAGCTTCCGGTTCAAGTCATCAAAGCCCTGCTTGAGCTCTGTCAGAGGGTTGCTCTGAGGGATGAAGGCCAGCACGACGTTGATGAAGGACGCGGCCAGACTTCCAATGCCAGGCGCTAAGCTGACAAGTTTGGACATGCTCTGCATCACTTCAACCACCCTTTGGGACTTGGATGTTGTTAACACTTCTTTGGTGACGGCCAGGATGTCTTTGACCACCTGTAAGGATGGTCCAACCTTTTCTCTGGTGCCAGAAGGCAACTGTCTGCGGATCCTGATGGACGGGCGGAGGTCATGTGACTCAGCAGAGGAGGTCGTCCAGTACAGGAGAAGGATCCATGAAACCAACAACATGGAGGCCAACCGCCGTGGGGATGCCATCACTGCAACACACAGGTAAAGGTACAGGTTAGAGAGAGACATCCTCCTTCACTGGAGAAGAGAAACAGATCCAGAACCTCAGTCCCTGAACATGATGGCTGCATGTTTGTTTAACTCTTGTGTTGACCAGCTCTGGTTCTGTGAGCTGCAGGTGGTTCAAGTTACTGCAGCAGTAAAGTCCTGCTTTTAAAATCATACATGAGTGAGAAGCAGGATTTTCACACTGTGGTATTAGTTCTATAACTGAGATGCACATTTCAAAGTATTTCCTTCACTGATAGTCGGCCATCAATAATCAATAATGGATTAATCAATAAGACCAATAAAGTAAAGTGGATGCTTTTCCATGTGCCGACAGAGATATTACTTGTTCAAGTCAGGTCGGTTACATCAGCCACATAGAAAAAGGAATAAGAACATTAGTTACAGGTCATTAACCTTCACAGAAGTCTTTGTCATGGTGCTCGTTGTTAGCTAAACTCCCACAATGCTCTCTGCTTGCTGGGTAAAGTTACAATGAGAAACAAACTGTTGAAAAGAGCTCATGTTAAATCTGGAAAATGAGAAGCATGGTGGTGGCAGCATCATGACGTGAAGCACGGTGGTGGCAGCATCATGATGTGAAGCACGGTGGTGGCAGCATCATGATGTGAAACACGGTGGTGGCAGCATCATGATGTGAAGCATGGTGGTGGCACCATCATGATGTGAAGCACGGTGGTGGCAGCATCATGATGTGAAGCACGGTGGTGGCAGCATCATGACGTGAAGCACGGTGGTGGCAGCATCATGACGTGAAGCATGGTGGTGGCAGCATCATGATGTGAAGCATGATGGTGGCAGCATCATGATGAAGTATGGTGGTGGCAGCATCATGATGTGAAGCACGGTGGTGGCAGCATCATGATGTGAAGCATGGTGGTGCAACATGATGTGAAGCATGGTGGTGGCAGCATCATGATGTGAAGCACGGTGGTGGCAGCGTCATGACGTGAAGCACGGTGGTGGCAGCATCATGACGTGAAGCACGGTGGTGGCAGCATCATGACGTGAAGCACGGTGGTGGCAGCATCATGACGTGAAGCACGGTGGTGGCAGCATCATGACGTGAAGCACGGTGGTGGCAGCATTATGATATAAAGCACGGTGGTGGCAGCATCATGACATGAAGCACGGTGGTGGCAGCATCATGACGTGAAGCACGGTGGTGGCAGCATCATGATTAAAGCATGGTGGTGGCAGCATCATGATGTGAAGCACGGTGGTGGCATCATCATGACATGAAGCACGGTGGTGGCAGCATCATGATGTGAAGCACGGTGGTGGCAGCATCATGATGTGAAGCACGGTGGTGGCAGCATCATGACGTGAAACACGGTGGTGGCAGGATCATGATTAAAGCATGGTGGTGGCAGCATCATGATGTGAAGCACGGTGGTGGCAGCATCATGATGTGAAGCACGGTGGTGGCAGCATAATGATGTGAAGCACGGTGGTGGCAGCATCATGACGTGAAACACGGTGGTGGCAGCATCATGATTAAAGCATGGTGGTGGCAGCATCATGACGTAAAGCACGGTGGTGGCAGCATCATGATGTGAAGCACGGTGGTGGCAGCATCTTGACGTGAAACACGGTGGTGGCAGCATCATGATTAAAGCATGGTGGTGGCAGCATCATGATGTGAAGCACGGTGGTGGCAGCATCATGATGTGAAGCACGGTGGTGGCAGCATCATGATGTGAAGCACGGTGGTGGCAGCATCATGATGTGAAGCACGGTGGTGGCAGCATCATGATGTGAAGCACGGTGGTGGCAGCATCATGATGTGTGGTAAGCATCACATGGTGGCAGCATCATGCATCATGATGAAGCATGGTGGCAGCATCATGATGTGAAGCATGGTGGTGGCAGCATCATGATGTGAAGCATGGTGGTGGCAGCATCATGATGTGAAGCATGGTGGTGGCAGCATCATGACGTGAAGCACGGTGGTGGCAGCATCATGGCGTGAAACACGGTGGTGGCAGCATCATGATGTGAAACACGGTGGTGGCAGCATCACGATTAAAGCATGGTGGTGGCAGCATCATGAAGTGAAGCATGGTGGTGGCAGCATCACGATTAACCCTCTGTTACCCCTTCAAGTTTACAAACAGCATTACCCTTGTGTACACTTTTTAGACAAGTCATAAACTAAAATAAAAATATAATACATAAATATTTTTTTGAACTTTCAATGCATCAGATCTTTCCAGCAGCTTCAGACCTATGCATAGATATAAAGTTTATTATAATTTTTTAAATATTTTTATGTTTTTATTTTGAAATACCATCATTTTTTCAAGTCCAGAAACACAAAATATGCAGTATTTCTAAATATGAGGTGCTGAGATAAATGGTTTAGATGAAGATATTACAGCCCTAACCATGCCCATAATTGATGACAATATTGATTTTAATGCATTATTATTTTTTGCACAAGGAGAGTTTTTATAAAAAACTTACACTTGGACCCCTCGTGGCCACAAACTGTACATGCCATAAAAGTGTAATAAAAATATAATACATAAATATTTTTTTGAACTTTCAATGCATCAGATCTTTCCAGCAGCTTCAGACCTATCCATAGATATAAAGTTTATTATAACTTTTTAAATATTTTTATGTTTTATGGCTGTTTTATTTTGAAAAATCATCATTTTTTCAATTCCAGAAACACAAAATATGCAGTATTTCCAAATATGAGATGCTGAGATAAATGGTTTAGATGAAGATATTACAGCCCTAACCATGCCCATAATTGATGACAATTTTGATTTTAATGCATTATTATTTTTTGCACAAGGAGAGTTTTTATAAAAAACTTACACTTGGACCCCTCGTGGCCACAAACTGTACATGTCATAAAAGTGTAATAAAAATATAATACATAAATATTTTTTTGAACTTTCAATGCATCAGATCTTTCCAACAGCTTCAGACCTATCCATAGATATAAAGTTTATTATAATTTTTAAAATATTTTTATGTTTTATGGCTGTTTTATTTTGAAAAATCATCATTTTTTCAATTCCAGAAACACAAAATATGCAGTATTTCCAAATATGAGATGCTGAGATAAATGGTTTAGATGAAGATATTACAGCCCTAACCATGCCCATAATTGATGACAATTTTGATTTTAATGCATTATTATTTTTTGCACAACGAGAGTTTTTATTTTTTAAAAAACTTACACTTAGACCCTCTAGTGTACACAAACCATATGTGTCATAAAAGTGTATAACAATCTAATACATATTTTTTTGAACTTTCAATGCATCAGATCTTTCCAACAGCTTCAGACCTATCCATAGATATAAAGTTTATTATAATTTTTAAACAATATTTATGTTTGTATGGACCTTTTGTCATGAGAACCCCTGATTGGCACAAGGAGAGATTTACAGTCTTTCTCTATTGCTAAAACACAAAACCCAACTCTCTAAACTAAATCACCAGTTCCCTAAACACATTAAGTAAAACTAGCCCCAATTTGCAAAAACTATAAACAATTTTCACATGTTAAGACTATTCACAAAACACAAACCCCTTTTCTTATAACTCCAAACACATTTTGTCTTGCTAAAACAAATGCTGAAACATCTCTGCTCAAATTCTCAATCACTGAACACATTTTGCTCATTGAAGCTCATGAGATGTGAAATGCTAGCCACAGTCAGCAAAACTTGAGCACAATGAACACACCTGGTGTCAGTGATTGAACACAACCACTCAGAACTTATGACACTTGTTGCAAATGATGTGAGCACACATATAGGCCAGTTCAGAATGGAGCGTCTGCTGAAGGTTTCAAAGAGCAACAATGGAAGGAGGAGGAGGAGGACGAAGAAGAAAAGTTTCTGTAAGAGGAGGAAGAGGAGCAGGGAAAGGAAGGAGAGTAGCAGGGCAAGGAGGAAGGGGGGGGGGGGTCAAAGGGGGGTACAAAGTTCTTTACAGTCCCTCTCTGAATCAGAATCAGAATAATTTTATTGTTATTATGCATACGCTTCCATACACACAACGAAATTATGATCGGACGTCTTGGCTTTATAAAAAGTAAAAGCACAGGTATTCAGTATAAATATATACAATTTAAATAACTCAAATATAAACATGTACATTTAAAATTGTGCAAAATGTAAAATTTTTTGCAAGGTGCAAGCATAATGCACATTTTTTACATTTTGCACTCTAGTGTCCAGCAGGCTGGATACCTGGCTGAAGTGTCCAGCGCTTCAGCCAGGCTTCACCTGGCTGGCCTCTCCCAAGTGAGAGACAAAGGAGCCAAGATAGCTCAGCGGGGGGGTTGAATGTGTGTGTGCTTGAGTGTGAATGTGTGTGTCAGCGGAGGTTTGATGGCTTTCACACCTCCCAAGTAGAAACTGCCCTTGAGTCTTTGTTCTCGCACTTTGTTCTCTAAACCTGTCTGTCGGCAGCATAGCTGGGATCTCTCCCAACCACACTTTTACTCAGCTGGTGTAAAAGCCGAGTCCAGAAACAATTCCCTGTTTTTTTCGGACCACCCAGGCCAAGTCTTTCCTGTCCTATGCTGTACAGCTCCCATACTACACTGTAGGACCAAGACAAAGAATGCTTTCAAAGAACGCTCTGTCTGTCAGGTATCGCTCTCCTGAGTCCTCCTGACTTCGGGATGAATCTTCACTGCTCATATTCTTGTCGGAGGCATTGGCCTCACTCCCCTCAGGAGACTGCAGACATGCAGCAATTACGATTCCAAGTTCCTCTGGAGAAATGAGCAGCCAAGTTGTGTTTGATTTCAAATTTTTCTTGACCAGAAGGAAGCCTCCACACACCTACTGGATGTGTGAAATACCCTACACAGCAGGAGGTAGATTGCTCTGTGTGTGTGTGTTTGTTTGTTTGTTTGTTTGTTTGTGTGTGTGTGTGTGTGTGTGTGTGTGTGTGTGTGTGTGTGTGTGTTTGTGTGTGTGTGGCGTATTTGTGCATGTGTGTGTCACGTGTATTTGTGTTTTTGTATGTTTGTGTTGTTTTGTTTTGTTTATGTCTTACAGGAGTAGAATGGGACAGGATCCTACTGAGTGGAATTTGACCAGCAGATTCACCTCAGAGACTCGGTGTGCGCGTGCACATATCGCGCGTGCACGTGCACACATCGCGCGTGCGCGTGCTCTGTGCGTGTGTGTTCGTGTTGCACACAGACACACGCACACAGACACACGCACATGGCATGCTGCTTCAGTAGTTTTCCACACAAAAATGGAGCAGCATGGCTTCTCGTGTGTGCGTGTGTGTGTGTATGTGCGTGTGTGTGTGTGTGTGTGTTTGTGTTTGTGTTTGGCGGGGATCGGGGCTGGGGGGGCGAGAGGGGGTGTGGGGGGTGGAAGGGATGGTGGTGGTAGTGGGGGAGGGGTGAGTTTCACGGGCAGTCGGGACCCATAGTTGGGACTATGAAAATGTTTGCTTGTCTGCAGCATTTTTGCAGCGTGTCTGACTGCTTTATTGTGTGAAAATCGAACAATCCCAGCTCAAAGGGACTCTGTTGATGTTTTTTTTATCTTAACCTTATTCAGACCACTATTTTATATTAGTTTTAACATATCAATCACGTGTGAAACTGTTTATCCTGGTAATTCATTACACCCAATGGCCGGAGCGTCTGTCAATAAAAATCCATATGAAGTGCAAGAAACCAACTAGTGGTTAAAGGGGGTCATTACACCCCAAATCTATTTTTTCTTGTAATTTAAAGGGGAAGCGGAGATATGCTGGGTTTTAACGGAAAAAGCATTGTAATATGTCAGGATCACAGTATATGGAAAATATGTGGTTATAATGGGAGTCAATGGGGCAATTATTGGACACAGGGACAATAGTGTAGCAGAAGTAATGATCTTTTATTCTGTGCACTTCCAACAGACAGGATTTTGGAATTAAGAAAATGAACATGAAAAAAAATCAGTGGGACAATTTGAGACCGTTAACCTTTAAACTGACAAAAATATATTAATATTCATAAATTAATATTCATAAATATGACAGTTTATGGACCAAGAGTCTCAAAGGGTTAAAGCATGGTGGTGGGAGCATCATGATGTGAAGCACGGTGGTGGCAGCATCATGATGTGAAGCACGGTGGTGGCAGCATCATGACGTGAAGCACGGTGGTGGCAGCATCATGACGTGAAGCGCGGTGGTGGCGGCATCATGACGTGAAGCACGGTGGTGGCAGCATCATGATGTGAAGCACGGTGGTGGAAGCATCATGATGTGAAGCACGGTGGTGGCAGCATCATGACATGAAGCATGGTGGTGGCAGCATCATGATGTGAAGCATGGTGGTGGAGGCATCATGATGTGAAGCACGGTGGTGGCAGCATCATGATGTGAAGCATGGTGGTGGAGGCATCATGATGTGAAGCACGGTGGTGGCAGCATCATGTAGGGATGTTCCTCATCAGCAGGTCCTGGAAGGCTTGTAAAGGTAGAGGGTCAATGAATGCAGCAGAGTCTAGAGAGTCCTGGAGGACAACCTGATCCAGTCTGATAGAGAACTGAGACCTGGAAAAGATCAGTTTCCATCCAGACGATGAGTCGAAGCAAACAGAGATGGTTTGAAGACAACAAGGTGGAGGTTCTGGAGGTCCAGTCAGAGTCCAGACCTCAGTCCACCTGAGAACTAGAGTCTGGACTAGAACAGTTCTGGTCCCTCATGATCCCTGAGGAACCTGACAAAATCAGTCTGTGTCATGATTCGATGTAGAAAAGCAGTAGAAGGAGAAGGCCTCTATCAGGTGTGAGTTAAGCATGTGGACATTAATCGATATGAATCAGTATCTAGATACAAACAAGTGCATCGATTCATTCGATGAGCATCGATACAATTGACAGGTGAAATCATGGATGTATCGTTCGCTGTGCGCCTGCATCGGTAAAATCCATGGTTGTGTCCATTTTGTCATGTTGTATTTCATTCCATCCTGTGTTTTCCGAGGCACACTGAATGCACCATCACTGCTTGGTGTTTTGTTTTGAACACGGACGGAAGCCGGACGGCACATTTCTGCAACATGGAGGTCGGCGAGTTCAGCAGCAAGCAGCTAGAGGAGATTTAGAAACACCTGAAAAGTTCAAATCAGACGTTTGGAACCACTTTGGCTTTTCAAGAAAGACGGTAAACTTGAGACGCTCAGTGTGAAACGTTTGACAGATGTTGCAGGAGTTCAGTTCACAGGACTGTCGGTGGGATCAGACAGCAGGAACATGTCTACAGTTCATCTGAACAGGAGGAACCATCCTGTTTTCATAGAGGTTAAATATTCACAGCGTCCTCTAGAGGACCTTCAGAAGTCACAGAGTCATTCAACATGTGCAATGAATTGTGTTTATGGACGTTTAAAGTTGTTCCTGAGGTGGTTACACTGAATAATCTACTGAGGGAATCAAACCCTAAAGACTCACAGTGACCCCCAATGAACCCTCAGTGGCTCTGAACTGGTCCAGAGGAGGTCCACATTTCTCCTCAGTGGTTGAGAACGGTCCTCAATGAGCCAACATGTCCTAAATGAGCTGAGCATTGCTGGAAATCACTGATCATGTGTTCTAAACCACATCAGATGTGTCCTGGATGCTCCAGAATGAACTAAAAGGTGTCTGGAATCAGTGGAAAGACCAGAACTAAAGTCAGACTGGTTCTACAGGCCTCTGTCCTCCATGCTGGTTCTGACTCTGGAGGATCTGAGGAGGCAGCAGCTTGTTGGACCCACCAACGTCACAGAACTCACCTGGAAAACAAATGTTGGCAGAACCGGATGGAGGGTTCAGGACCAGGTGGAGGGTTCAGGACCAGATGGAGGGTTCAGGACCAGATGGAGGCTTCAGGACCAGATGGAGGCTTCAGACCTACTGTCTGGTTCTGTCTCCGGCTGTTGGAGGTTTCGGGTTTATAAAGAGATGCAACACGTGACATCTTCCTCCTCATGATGCTGCAGACACACGTTTGATGTCCTGAATCCACCATCCTTCACAGTTATTTCTACATCAGTGAACCTTCACAACCTTCACTCACAACAACAGTCCAGTTTGATCTGGAAGTCGTCCAAACAGTTTGTTTAACTATCCTCTTTGTAATTTGTTTGTAATCTATTATGAAGCCAAAGTCTGTTGGTACAAAGATCATATTTAACCATGAAGCACTGAAACAAGCCTCCACAGTATTGATCCTCCAACAATCTCCTTCAACCCCAACTTGGCTTCATGGTTCTCATGTAATCTGATTACAACAAATTCATCCCCTCTAAAACGGCCACATGACTCCACTTTACTGGATTCAAGACAAAGTGTGTGTCGTGTGAAGCTTCTCTCTCAGCTGCCAGGAAGTCTGATCAATAATCACATCATGATGTACAGTATTTATCCACCGATCAGCCCCAGCACTCCGACCACTGACAGGTGAAGTGAATGACATGGATCATGTTGGTTCTATGAGGTGTTCTGATGGAGAACCTTGATCAGACTTAGACGCCCAAATAAACATGGTCCCACAACAAACACACTCCCTCATGCTGATGGAAATCCCAACAACACCAACCAATCAGGAACATGTGGAGGAACATGACAATGGTCCAACATGTTGATGTGACCTCCAGACTTCCTACAGCCCATTCTGATCAAGCATCAACAGGATGCAGTGGAACCAGTTGGACTGACAGAGGCCCCACTGGACAAGCCAGAGTAGCCAAAGGATCCAGTGTCAAGGGAAACACATCAGTCTGTGAAGAGAGCATAATGTCAGACATATGTAAATACATCGATCAATTTGACCCCCTAAACATGCTCAAAAACTCACCACATTTGGTACACCCATCAGGACTGAGAAAAATTTGATATTTTGTGGAAATTACACATATGAATGGCAAAATGACTCAATAGCGCCACCTAGAAAATTGTGCTTTAGTGGAGTTAATACGGCTAGTTTCACGTAAACTCATGAAATTTGGTACACAGGTACAGTAGCCCGAGACAAAAACATTCCTGCTTTTAAAATTTCAAGAAACCTCAACGGCGCCCCCTACAAAACGTGGTGCGCAGCCATTGGAATTTAACGAACTCCTCCCAGGATTTTTGTCCCATCTTCACCAAATTGGCTGTGTGGCATCTTGACCCCTCCAGGATGAAAAGTTATTAAAATCTCGTGGCTGAGTCACACGGTGTGGGCGTGGCATGGCGGCCATTTTGAGCCTGTAGCCATGAAAAGTCAAATCCTCATAACTTGACTGTATGTGATCAGATGTGAATGAAACTTGATATGCTTGATGACATTCTATCCCTCAACACTTGGGCATGGCCAAACAGCTCCACAGCGCCCCCTAGAAATTTCAAAAGTTCATATAAAATCACTGGTTTGTCCCACAGACATTAAATTTGGTGCATGTGCAGAGCAGGATGAGACAGACACAACTGGCTGCAGTCCTTCTTGTGGCGGTGCAGGGGCCAGCGAGGGCCCGTCCAACGCTGCTTGCAGCTTTCATTTATATTTTTGACCCCAAACAGCCGCAGTTGACCGCAGCAGCCTGCCGTTGTTTCACCAATGAACTACCGTATTGGCCTGAGTAGATGACCTGATTAAACCCCCCCCCCCCCCAATTTATGAATTACAACACCTGACACAACCTCTCAAACTGGATTCCAATTTCCAATACTTATAGAACTGATTTAAACCAGACTAAAACCTTTTTGAGTTTTCGTCGACTAAAACTGGACTAAAACTATCACATATAGAAACGACTAAAATGTGACTAAAACTAATGAGCATTTTGATCCAAAAGACCAAGACTAAGACTAAAACTAAGATGGCTGCCAAAACAACACTGTTAAACGTGATGTTTTCAGGGACTGGTGTGTTTTTCAGATGTTAAACTTATGATGCATTCAGGGACACTTGTGGTTTTCAGACATTAAACTTGATGCATTCAGGGACACTGATGACATGATGCCGTTTATTTCTTTCACACATCGTTTTCAGACAGACATCTTTCAACACATGGTGACGCTAAAACAACTGTTTCCATCTGTTCTTGTTCCATCACGTGTTCAGTCGCCTGGTGTGTGTTTGTGGTTCTACAGAACTCTACGAACACCGACATCTGCTCATCAACGTGTCCAGTTTGGACTCGATGGTTCTGAGTCTGGTGCTGGTGGTGCTGAGGAGCGCCGTAGGATACAGAGTCTTCATGTCCTGAGCCGGTGTTAAGTCCACTTTCTTGTCACAAGTGTCTCCAAAATGACCATCCGCACAGTCACACAGCCAATCGTTGGACTCCAGCAGCCTCTTGCACACTCCATTGTTCTGACATGGGTTGGGATCGCAGACCGCCATCCTCCTGGACAAGTGAACAGAAATCGTCCCTCCATAGTAAGCCCAGCCACAGTCCATTTGTACAATTGGTTCTGGATGTTGTGCATTAGACCGTCCAGTGTTTTTGGCCACATGTGTTACTTTGGCGTGTTCTCTAAGGTCTGTTGTGGCGGCACTATGACCTGTGAGATCATGGGTCTTCGTACAGGTAGTTAAATCTCTCACTGTACGACATGCTTTGTCTTGATAGCAATGTCTGGCTGTGTCTATAACTCGAACTACATGTTCCTCATCTGCTATCAGAGTGTTGGTCAGAGCCACCGTGATGTCGCCCACTGGGATCTTTTTCATATCAGGCAGGATGTAGTTGGTCTCCATGTTGCTGTCGTACACCAGCACCACCCAGCGGTACCAGTTGTACTTCTCGTCCAGAGCCGTCTTCACCTGCTCAGCGATGGCTGTTTTGTTAGAGCCGATCCTTTTGGTGATCTCCACCACGTCATCCTTCATGTACCGCTCATAGTTTGTCAGGCAGAAGTCCACAGTTGATGACTGAGCTTCATGCACCTTCTTAAACATCTGGACATATTCAGTCTCCTTGTCTGATGAGTAGGAACCCATCAGATTCCAGTAGACCTGGCGGACCACCATCCCCCTCCACAGCAGGCTGTTGAAGTACAGGTTGAATCTGCCGATGTCGACCAGACCACATTTAAACTTCTTCCTCAGCAGGTCATTGAGGTTTCCACTGAGCGCCGTACTGCTGACCGATAGGTAGTGGTAAAGGTTGGACACGCTGGCCTCAGCTCCTGTGGACTCGTAGTAGCTGGCGAACACCTCGGCCAGTTGCAGTTTCGCCTCCTGGCTTTGCGCCAACTCGCTGCTCTCACGGAACTCGTTGAACTTGTTCCAGGCGTTGAGGATGCGGACTTCGTCTTGGGAATAGACGCTGGCGTAGTTGAACCATTCCACGTCTGTGGCCAGGTTGGAGATCTGGATGGAGAGGGAGTCCAGCTTCCGGTTCAAGTCATCAAAGCCCTGCTTGAGCTCTGTCAGAGGGTTGACTTGAGGGATGAAGGCCAGCACGACGTTGATGAAGGACGCGGCCAGACTTCCAATGCCAGGCGCTAAGCTGACAAGTTTGGACATGCTCTGCATCACTTCAACCACCCTTTGGGACTTGGATGTTGTTAACACTTCTTTGACGACGGACAGAGTGTCTTTGACCACCTGTAAGGATGGTCCAACCTTTTCTCTGGTGCCAGAAGGCAACTGTCTGCGGATCCTGATGGACGGGCGGAGGTCATGTGACTCAACAGAGGAGGTCGTCCAGTACAGGAGAAGGATCCATGAAACCAACAGCATGGAGGCCAACCGCCGTGGGGATGCCATCACTGCAACACACAGGTAAAGGTACAGGTTAGAGAGAGACATCCTCCTACACTGGAGAAGAGTTCACTGATTATGTGGCAACTATGATGCATGTTGCCAAGCCACCAAATGCAAACAACCAGACAGAGATTGTTCTACATGGGAGTACATCGAACGCTGGGCATCTTGTCATGGACCTGGCTGACACACTTTCCTGGAATTGTCCGAACACTGGAGTAGGCATGGAGGCTCCCAGACCAGCCTCCCCTCATGACATCTCTTACTGGCACAGCACCGGGGTGAGACCAAAACATACAGCCTACGGACCGAGGATCTGGTCTGATGTGATCCGCAGGAGAGGCAGACCCAGGAATGATTTCAATAAGAGACCACCAAAGCTCATTCCACCACCAGAAACCTCAGGTATGAGCCGCTAACCCAGAAAGACACATGTGACAATGATAATTATGCTGAACTCAGGGACGTTAATCACACAAATAGCATTGAGGCTAGCCCAAACCTGAGGAGGAGCCCCAAACAAACACTCCTCAGTCTGAATACATGGCTGGCCTCGGGATGCGCCACACATGGGATTAAGTTTATTGACAACTTCAATATCTTCTGGAGCTGCAAAGATCGCTTCAAACCTGATGGGATTCATCCAAGCGTCACTGGAGCCAGACTGTTAGGTGCCAACATACGTCATGCTCTTGGGATGCAGTCCCCAAACAAGAATGCATGGATCCCCCTCACCTGACCCTCTACTTCTCTACTTCACATCACCCAAGGCCTTCAGGAAATGTCTCGGTCCCAATCAGTCACCCGAGGACCCCCCTCCCCTACTCCACCACACTCACCAATCAAAGAGCTCGTTAAAGCTGCCGCCCTGAAGCTCTGCCAGATTGATGAATCATTAAACAGTAATCATCACTCAGGTGTCCACCACAGATGAGACAGACCCCGTGCTGCTTCTTTATATTTACGGTGATCTTAAACAGCCGGCGGCATGGACAGGCACATGGTAGCAACCCCAGACCATCGGGTGTCTCAGCGACCTTAAAACTGTCAACACTCCACAACCAGTCTGCTCTCCTGCTGCAGGATCCCTACACCTGAGATCAGCTCGCTTTAACGTCAGATCACTGGCTGACAAATCTCTCTCCATTAATGATCTGATCACTAAAAAGAGTCTGAACTGCACGTCTTCAGTTGAGACCTGGTTAAACCTGGTCTACCAACACTGATAGAGACGTGCCCTCCAGACTATAACTTTTACCAGTCAGCCAGACAGAACAGGAGAGGAGGAGGGTGGCAGCCATCTTCTCTTCACTGACCTGGGAGAATTCACATCCTTTGAGTATCCTGCACTGGACCTCAAAGCTGAACTAACAGCACTGATTATGACCCTCTACCGGCCACCAAGATGCTCTCCGGCATTTGTTCAGGAACTCTCTGAGCTGATTTCATTTGGTATCACTAGATGAGACAGACTGATCTTAAATGGAGACTTTAATATTCATGTTAATAAGAGAAGTGACTCTAAAGCGGTGGAACTTGTGAACCTACTCGACAGCTTTGAACTCACCCAGCATGTTAGTGAAGCCACTCATCAGCATGGTAGCACACTAGACATGGATAATGTCTCCGTGTTAGAACTACCCATCTCTGACATCACTGTGTGTTTTGTGATGCCAATCTAATGGTATCTAAGACTAAAACTGAATTCTGGGTTCCAAAGCGTTTCTTAGATGAAAAGGCAGAAGCAGAGTCTCTGACATTTTGAGACCACTTGAGGCATAAAACTGAGGCTTTAACAACATGGTAGAACATCATGGCTGAGCCTGGTTCTGTTGGAGGTTTTTTCCCCTCCCTATCTTTGGGGTTTTTGGTTCCTCCCCACCATCGCTGACTGCTGCTCAGAGGGAATCCAGAAGAGTGTTTGGATTGTTGGGTTTTCTGTTCTTCCTTACGCCATTGAATGAACTGCCCCACCAGGATAAACAGGACCTCCTTTATGCCAGTGTGAAGGATGCGTACTGTGCATTCCCCTGCCTCCACTGGGGAAATCAGACCATAACCTTGTCCTTCTCGAGCCCCAACATAAACCAGGGGTACTCAGGGAACCCACTACCACACCCTCCTTCAGGAACTGGTGTCCAGAGGCAGTGGAGGCTCTGAGGGACTGGTTCCAGTGGACTGACTGGGCTGTGCTGCAGGAAGCACACAGCGAGGAGGGGATGGGGTGAGAGCAAACCAGTTCCACCACTTCTACGACAAGGTTTGATTCTCCTCCTCCTCCTCTTGCTGCCACGACTACTACCCCCCTCCCCCACCTACTGCTCTTGGGACCCCCTTCACACCCCATCAACACCATCAGAATCAGACCCCAGTGTGGTGAATGACTACAGACCAGTTGCCCTGACTTCACACATCATGAAGACCCTGGAATCAGACCCCAGGTTCGCCATGCGTCCGACCCACTACAGTTCTCTGGCCAGGAGGAGGTCGGGGTAGACGGCGCCATCCTGTGTCTGCTACACAGGACTTACTCTCACCTGGACGAAGGGAGTGGCGCCGTGAGGGTCATGGTTTTGATTTTTGGAGCACCTTCAACATAAATGGACAATGAGTCGAATCAAACAGACAAAGATCCACAGAGATGGTTTGAAGACAACAAGGTGGAGGTTCTGGAGGTCCAGTCAGAGTCCAGACTTCAGTCCAGCTGAGAACTAGAGTCTGGACTACAACAGTTCTGGTCCCTCATGATCCCTGAGGAACCTGACAAAAACAGTCTGTGTCATGATTCGATGTAGAAAAGCAGTAGAAGGAGAAGGCCTCTATCAGGTGTGAACACATTTCAATCTAAACTGAGTGTTCTTGATGAGTCGTTCAGAAATAGAGCTTAAGAGTCAGTGTGGAGCTGGTCGCCTCCTCCAAGCCCACAGAACTGGAACCATCCTGTTTTCATAGAGGTTAAATATTCACAGCGTCCTCTAGAGGACCTTCAGAAGTCACAGAGTCATTCAACATGTGCAATGAATTGTGTTTATGGACGTTTAAAGTTGTTCCTGAGGTGGTTACACTGAATAATCTACTGAGGGAATCAAACCCTAAAGACTCACAGTGACCCCCAATGAGCCCTCAGTGGCTCTGAACTGGTCCAGAGGAGGTCCACATTTCTCCTCAGTGGTTGAGAACGGTCCTCAATGAGCCAACATGTCCTAAATGAGCTGAGCATTGCTGGAAATCACTGATCATGTGTTCTAAACCACATCAGATGTGTCCTGGATGCTCCAGAATGAATTAAAAGGTGTCTGGAATCAGTGGAAAGACCAGAACTAAAGTCAGACTGGTTCTACAGGCCTCTGTCCTCCATGCTGGTTCTGACTCTGGAGGATCTGAGGAGGCAGCAGCTTGTTGGACCCACCAATGTCACAGAACTCACCTGGAAAACAAATGTTGGCAGAACCGGACGGAGGGTTCAGGACCAGATGGAGGTTTCAGGACCAGAGGGAGGCTTCAGGACCAGAGGGAGGCTTCAGGACCAGAGGGAGGCTTCAGGACCAGAGGGAGGCTTCAGGACCAGATGGAGACTTTAGGACCAGGTGGAGGGTTCAGGACCAGAGGGAGGCTTCAGGACCAGATGGAGGGTTCAGGACCAGGTAGAGGCTTCAGGACCAGATGGAGGCTTCAGGACCAGATGGAGGCTTCAGGCCCAGAGGGAGGCTTCAGGACCAGATGGAGTCTTCAGACCTACTGTCTGGTTCTGTCTCAGGCTGTTGGAGGTTTCTGGTTTATATAGAGATGAAACACGTGACATCTTCCTCCTCATGATGCTGCAGACACACAACTGATAAGAGTCTGGAACACAGCCAGTGTTGATATGGACCAGAGACTCTGAGCAGAGGTCAGACTGTCGGAGGTAGTTTCTGTGTCTTTGTGGTTGTTTTGTCAGTCGATCAATCAACCTTTATTTATAAAGTACTTTTTCCCACAGACACGTGACACAAAGTGTTTTACAGATTAAAATCATTCCCACCCTCAGGACGGGTTCACCGACCACTGGTCCCGACACAGAGGAGGAGGAAACTCTGGGAGAACCTAAGAGAGGTAGAGAGAAGAAAGTATATAATACATGGAAGTAAAGCCAGACAATAAGAGAGGAGTATAAGCAATAAAACAATGGGAAGATATGAATAATCATCAGGAGCAAAGACGAATACATACAAACATAATGAATATCAGTTAAAAGCCAGACTAAAGGTTAGATTAAAACTCAGTGTCTGTAGTTTAGGTAAAAGTTTCTCTCTCTGAGCCTCAGGACCGAGGACTGGAACTTCAGTTTTATCCTGGTTAAGCTGGAGAAAGTTTTCTGACATCCAGGATCTGACGTCTTAAATGCAGGTAGAAGGTTCATCCATTGGCCTCAAGTCATCAGGAGACATGGAGATGTACAACTGTGGATCATCAGCGTAACTGTTGACTCCATGTCTCCTGATGACGCCATCTAGAGGAAGCATATACAGGTAAAAAGCACTGGGCCTAAAATCGAACCCTGGGGCACACCACATGTGGTTGTTTTGTGTGTCTTTATGGTGGTTTTGTGTGTCTTTGTGGTGGTTTTGTGTGTCTTTGTGGTGGTTTTGTGTCTTTGTGGTAGTTTTGTGTCTTTGTGGTGGTTTTGTGTTTCTTTGTGGTAGTTTTTGTGTCGTTGTTGTTTTGTGTCTTTGTGGTGGTTTTGTGTCTTTGTGGTGGTTTTGTGTCTTTGTGGTGGTTTTGTGTCTCTTTGTGGTTTTGTGTGTCTTTGTGGTGGTTTTGTGTCTTTGTGGTGGTTTTGTCTCTTTGTGGTTTTGTGTGTCTTTGTTGTTGTTTTGTGTGTCTTTGTGGTGGTTTTGTGTGTCTTTGTGGTGGTTTTGTGTCTCTTTGTGGTGGTTTTGTGTCTTTGTGGTGGTTTTGTGTGTCTTTGTGGTGGTTTCAACAGCCTCAGAACGTCCTATTCTGACCCTCCTATCCTGACTGTTGGATAAACCAGCACCAAATGTCGTCGTAGATCCATCTGAACTGTGTTTTTCATGTTGCAGTTGAATCTTGTCTCCTCAGAGAGTCTCAGTCCTGAATCCACCATCCTTCACAGTTATTTCTACATCAGTGAACCTTCACTCACAACAACAGTCCAGTTTGATCTGGAAGTCGTCCAAACAGTTTGTTTAACTGTCCTGTTTGTATTTCAGTTATAATCTGTCATGAAGCCAAAGTCTGTTGGTACAAAGATCATATTTAACCATGAAGCACTGAAACAAGCCTCCACAGTATTGATCCTCCAAAAACCTCCTTGAACCTGCCAGGAAGTCTGATCAATAATCACATCATGATGTACAGTATATATATGTGTGTGTGTGTGTTGCTGGTTTGTGTTTTCGGGTGTATTTCGCTCAGAGAAAAACACTTGTTGACAAGTTTGGACATGCTCTGCATCACTTCAACCACCCTTTGGGACTTGGATGTTGTTAACACTTCTTTGGTGACGGCCAGGATGTCTTTGACCACCTGTAAGGATGGTCCAACCTTTTCTCTGGTGCCAGAAGGCAACTGTCTGCGGATCCTGATGGACGGGCGGAGGTCATGTGACTCAACAGAGGAGGTCGTCCAGTACAGGAGAAGGATCCATGAAACCAACAGCATGGAGGCCAACCGCCGTGGGGATGCCATCACTGCAACACACAGGTAAAGGTACAGGTTAGAGAGAGACATCCTCCTTCACTGGAGAAGAGAAACAGATCCAGAACCTCAGTCCCTGAACATGATGGCTGCATGTTTGTTTAACTCTTCTGTTGACCAGCTCTGGTTCTGTGAGCTGCAGGTGGTTCAAGTTACTGCAGCAATAAAGTCCTGCTTTTAAAATCATACATGAGTGAGAAGCAGGATTTTCACACTGTGGTATTAGTTCTATAACTGAGATGCACATTTCAAAGTATTTCCTTCACTGATAGTCGGCCATCAATAATCAATAATGGATTAGTCGGTAACACTTTATAATAGTGATCATTTATAAGGCATTTATAAGGTATTAATAGATATTAGTAGATAGTGAACTAATCATGAACAAACCACTTATAAACATTTATAAATGATTATTAAATAATTTATAAATGATTATTAAATCGTTTACAACTGAAGGTACAAGACATTTATCAGCTATTAGTAGATCTTGAACTAATGATGAATAAACTAATTATATATATTTGTAAATGATCATTAAACCAGTTAAAACTTAAGGTGTCCAACATTTATATATGATTTATACATTATGAGAAACACTGCATCAGCATTGTTTGTACATGATTTATTCATCATCAACTGATGTTATTTAATATGTAGGAAAACACTTTGAATGATTTCAGGAAATATCCACTACCACCATTTGTTTATTCATGTTTAACAAATGATTTGTTAGACATTCATTAAATTATATAAATCATTTGCAGATGTTATTATGGCCCCTAATCTAAAGTGAAAACTATTCATCATTCATAAATATCTATTAATGTTTGTCAAACATTTGTAGACTTTTTCATCACATGTAACAAATGTTGTAGACGACTTTGGGATCCATCCTTCGCTGTGACATCAAACAGTGACAGAATTAGGAGGACAGAGTTTCAGAGTAGAAAACATTTTATTAAATCAATCACAGCAACCAAGACCTTTGATCTTCCAAAAATCCATTTGTGTCCAGTCCACTTCCTCACAGCTTCCCCCTGTGGTTGTCCCACCGACACCTCCTGGATCAGACAGTAAGAAAAAGGAGGTCAGACATTTATATGACGTTATAACACCAGATAAAACAATTACTACTATTCTAATAGCACAAGTTCTTCAATGTTTCATGTGAGATTGTTTTAGAGAAAAGTACAGAAAAACTAAAGAGCCATGTTTACACACAGCTTAAATTAAAGCTTCATTTTGTCACCAAAACGCTTCATTCATTCATCCATTCACTCATGTCAGTAAAATGGACACAGATTTATGTTTGTTAGCATCAGCCTGCCCAGGGACTAAATCAGCACTAGTGCTACAACCTGGTACAATGCATCTCTCCTTTCTGAGGTTAATGTATGTTTTACACTGTCCCTGTTCAAATAAATAAATAGATAAATAGATAAGTAAAATAGATCAGTGGAGTAAAAACATAAAACCTCACTTTGTCAGAAAAAATACTGTTTGCTTGTGTTTTCAGGCCTCTGTCAGCAGCAGTGTGTTGCAGCTCCTCCTCCAGACGCAGGCGGCATAGGATGATATTTAACATATTAACTCTGGTCTATGATGATATTTAACATATTAACTCTGGTCTATGATGATATTTAACATATTAACTCTGGTCTATGATGATATTTAACAGATGTAATGAATTATGATGTTCTTGATGAACTTTGCTGAGTTTGCTTCATGATGTTTTGAGGACGTTCCCACAGATCACACGTTCAGCCTTCAGTTTTTCTAAAGTGCGTCTCGGCTGAGATGTGAAACAGGAAGTGGTTTTTCTTGAGCAGGTTCACACACAGATAGGGAAACTCAGGAGAGAGGACTCACTCTGACTGACTTCTGTAGACTGATGGTGACATACTGGTGGTGGGAAGCTGTTTGTGGAGAGGAGTGAGACCTCTGTCCAGAGAGGATCTCTGAACGGCAGAGAGGAAACTTGTAGCTGCAGGCTGAAGTTAGAGCAGACACCTTGCAGTTCTGCAGCTCATCAAACTACATCTGGTGAGTTTGACTTCAGTCTGCTCCACTTCTTCTTCTGCATCACAGGACAGGATTTAAAATCATCTATACACTACTCACAAAAAGTCAGGGATATTCAGTTTTTGGATGAAATTATCAGGATGGACCTAAAATGCACTATAATCTTTACAGGTGAACTGATTGTGACCTTCCTGCTGTTCTCTAACAAGGAGTTTAACGGCAAAATTCACAACAGGTGTTTGATCCATGAAGTGACCAATAAATTGCCTGGTTCATTCATTCACGGCATATGATGATATGGTATTTAATGATGATATAGTATGTAAACAGTCCGAACCATCATGCTGTTCACATCTTGACATCATGAGACCAGCACCACACCCAACAGTTGATCAATAGTGCCTCGACATTGCGAGGCTTCAAACAGGATGCTCTCAGACAGAAGTGGCCACAGAGAGTCATCAGCAGGCTGCAACAGAGATACTAAGAGACTGGAAGAGTCACAGAAAGGCAAAGGAGTGGACGTCCTTTGGCCACATCCCACACTGATGACTGCTTCATTGTGAACAGAACCCCGTGGATCTGGATGCTGAATGCCACTCAGCTCCAGGTATATTTCAGGGAGGTGAGGGGAACCCAGGTGTCACGTCAGACCATTGAAACCGTTTACATCAGTGTGGTCTGTGGGCTGGATGACCTGCATCAGTACCTGATCACACCACCAGGCACAGGGGTCACCGTCTGGCATGGACCAGAGAGCATTTACACTGGACGAGGGACCAGCGGGCCTCAGTGCTGTTCTTTGATAAAGTTGCCACCAAGACTCCTATGACTCCTCTGAAGGAGTTAGAAGAAGGAGACTAGTGAGGGAGGACACCAAGACTCATATGACTCCTCTGAAGGAGTTAGAAGAAGGAGACTAGTGAGGGAGGACACCAAGACTCCTATGACTCCTCTGAAGGAGTTAGAAGAAGGAGACTAGTGAGGGAGGACACCAAGACTCCTATGACTCCTCTGAAGGAGTTAGAAGAAGGAGACTAGTGAGGGAGGACACCAACACTCCTATGACTCCTCTGAAGGAGTAACAAGAAGGAGACTAGCGAGGGAGGACACCAAGACTCCTATGACTCCACTGAAGGAGTAACAAGAAGGAGACTAGTGAGGGAGGACACCAAGACACCCATGATTCCTCTGAAGGAGTTACAAGAAGGAGACTAGTGAGGGAGGACACCAAGACTCCTATGACTCCTCTGAAGGAGTTAGAAGAAGGAGACTAGTGAGGGAG
The DNA here is from genome assembly GCA_024666655.1 of Dascyllus trimaculatus. Taxonomy (NCBI): domain Eukaryota; kingdom Metazoa; phylum Chordata; class Actinopteri; family Pomacentridae; genus Dascyllus; species Dascyllus trimaculatus. Next base: position 65,978 of record JAMOIN010001281.1, read on the forward strand.
GACACCAAGACTCCTATGACTCCTCTGAAGGAGTTACAAGAAGGAGACTAGTGAGGGAGGACACCAAGACTCCTATGACTCCTCTGGAGGAGTTACAAGAAGGAGACTAGTGAGGGAGGACACCAAGACTCCTATGACTCCTCTGAAGGAGATAGAAGAAAGAGACTAGTGAGGGAGGCCACCAAGACTCCTATGACTCCTCTGAAGGAGTTACTAGAAGGAGACTAGTGAGGGAGGACACCAAGACTCCTATGACTCCTCTGAAGGGGTTAGAAGAAGGAGACTAGTGGGGGAGGACACCAAGACTCCTATGACTCCTCTGAAGGAGTTAGAAGAAGGAGACTAGTGAGGGAGGCCACCAAGACTCTATGACTCCTCTGAAGGAGTTAGAAGAAGGAGACTAGTGAGGGAGGACACCAAGACTCCTATGACTCCTCTGAAGGAGTTAGAAGAAGGAGACTAGTGAGGGAGGACACCAAGACTCCTATGACTCCTCTGAAGGAGTTAGAAGAAGAAGAGACTAGTGAGGGAGGCCACCAAGACTCCTATGACTCCTCTGAAGGAGTTAGAAGAAGGAGACTAGTGAGGGAGGCCACCAAGACTCCTATGACTCCTCTGAAGGAGTTAGAAGAAGGAGACTAGTGAGGGAGGCCACCAAGACTCCTATGACTCCTCTGAAGGAGTTAGAAGAAGGAGACTAGTGAGGGAGGACACCAAGACTCCTATGACTCCTCTGAAGGAGTTAGAAGAAGGAGACTAGTGAGGGAGGACACCAAGACTCCTATGACTCCTCTGAAGGAGTTAGAAGAAGGAGACTAGTGAGGGAGGACACCAAGACTCCTATGATTCCTCTGAAGGAGTTAGAAGAAGGAGACTAGTGAGGGAGGACACCAAGACTCCTATGACTCCTCTGAAGGAGTTAGAAGAAGGAGACTAGTGAGGGAGGACACCAAGACTCCTATGACTCCTCTGAAGGAGTTAGAAGGAGACTAGTGAGGAAGGACACCAAGACTCCTATGACTCCTCTGAAGGAGTTAGAAGAAGGAGACTAGTGAGGGAGGACACCAAGACTCCTATGACTCCTCTGAAGGAGTTAGAAGAAGGAGACTAGTGAGGGAGGACACCAAGACTCCTATGACTCCTCTGAAGGAGTTAGAAGAAGGAGACTAGTGAGGGAGGCCACCAAGACTCCTATGACTCCTCTGAAGGAGTTAGAAGAAGGAGACTAGTGAGGGAGGCCACCAAGACTCCTATGACTCCTCTGAAGGAGTTAGAAGAAGGACACTAGTGAGGGAGGCCACCAAGACTCCTATGACTCCTCTGAAGGAGTTAGAAGAAGGAGACTAGTGAGGGAGGACACCAAGACTCCTATGACTCCTCTGAAGGACTTAGAAGAAGGAGACTAGTGAGGGAGGACACCAAGACTCCTATGACTCCTCTGAAGGAGTTCCTGTTCATCAACAACTGTTGTCTGTTTTTCATCAGTCAAAGCTTCATGAAGACAAAGTGAAAGACTCTGTTGGAAAAAGCTCAGATTAAATCTGGACTAGAGTCACCAGAAGACATGTGGAGACTCTGAAGTCACCAGAAGAAGGTTCTTTGGTCTGAGGAGACCAGGATGGAGGTTTAGTCCATCAGAGTAAACGTAATGATTGTTGGACAGCAAATACTGAACATCATCACCAACACACCGAGTCTTTTCTCTGCTTCTTCTTGTAGGTTCTCAGCTCAGCATGGCTTCTCGTTTGCTCTCCGTCTTCCTCTTGATGTCCCTGATTTCTTCCACCACCACAGCTGATCATACCGGCGTCAAAGTGCGAATCACCGACAGAGTGCAGGATATTTGTAAGAGCCATCATCTCCCAGATGTGCACACACCTCTAGTTAGCCTCCTAACTTCACCAACCACTCATTTCATTTATGCAGCACCGACTCACAGCCTGTCGTCTCATAGCGCTTCACATAGAAACATGCAGATCTTATGGATAATAAACAGAGAAACCAACAAATCCAAATCAAGGATCTGACCAGCTGCTACCTCACAGCTAACTAACCAATAGTGGTCCAGCTCTGTATGGCTCCGCCCCCTCTCTGCTTCCAGGTGAACCAATCAGAACGAGCAGCTGCCTCTCAGTCCACCAGGTTTATTTACCTCCTACAGCTGCTTCTGTTCAACTCTGAGACGTCTGAACTCACCGAATGCTCTGCTGAACACAAGAATCTGTGTGTGTTCATTTAATACAACACTAAATATATTAATATATTATATTATTATGTCTTCACTTTTAGTGTTGTTAACTTAAAAAACAACAGTTAGGTTCAGTTTCTATGTGGAACTGTAATAATCACAAACCACAACAGCCATTATGAAGTTTAGATGAGAGTCCACAAGTTCCAGATCGATCTGTGAAGATTTAAGATGAAACGAATATATTCAGATGAAGTGTTTCCTGGATGGAGTTCTGTTGTTTCTCTACTGCTGTGACGTGTCTTTGGTTCTTGTATGTGTTCATGCAGTGAAGGATCTTGGTCTGCAGTATTTAGAGGAGGTGGATAAGAAGACATTTGAAGACTTCTCAGTGCCTCTGGGTTGGTGGCTCACGTTAAAAGTCAGAGGGTAAGATGACGATTCTTCTTCTCCTCCTTCTCATAGTTGTTGTTTTATGTTTGCCCCTTGTTTTCCTCTAAGTCTCCTTTTACGTTCCTGTGAGCTGATGATGACGTGTTTCTTGGTTCCTGCTCTCAGGTTGAAGTTCACTCATGTAGATGTGGATCCAGCTCAGACGTTTCTTCGTTTCCAGGAGAATTCTGGTCTCCAGTTTGAAACCAGGGGCTTGAACCTCGCTGTGAAGTTTGGATGGGACATCGTTGGGTGTGTAAAAGAATGAACTTAGCTTTTAGTCTGTGTGATGAGTCAGAACCAAACTGGGTCTCTGAGCTGAGGGGGGGCTGCTGCAGACCACCTCTAGGTGGACTCAGCTTACAAGGTTTTTACATCCATACCCGACACTTCAACAGCAGCAATAAAAAATCAAAGCACCCTGCAAAGGTTTTGTATGTTCAGTTAAACCAATGAAATCACCAAAATGGCAGAGCAATGCTGGGGAACCTGGTGAGAACCCAGCAGGGAGAACATGAGAACTCCACACAGAAAGACCAGGACCAGGGTAGAACCAGGACCTCCTAGCTGGGAGGAGACGGTGAGAATCACTGGTCCCAAAACATGAATGAAAATGTAGAAGAGTCACTGAGGAGTCTGGGTTGTAGAAGTTCTAACTTGTGATGTAAGACCCGTCCATGTTTTGTCTGGTGGTCCTCTTCATTCACACAACAGCAGTTTCAACTTGATCAGGAAGCTCTACTACCTTGGGCGGTGCAGAGTTTAGGCCTTTATGAAAAACACCAGCTGTGATGGGATCATATCAGCCACGATAACAAGGTGACGTTTAGACGTGTCAGTAGTCATAACTGCATTAACACATGATTAGCTGAGCAGTCATGGGTCAACAGCAGCCTTCACTTTGATCTGAACTGCTCACCTTCATGATGGTATCATGGAGACAAAAGCTGCCCACAGACAGACTCACAAAGAGAAATCTACGTGGATCTGACCATCGACCACCTCAGAAATAAACCACCTGCTCTGAAATCTTCATTACTGACTAGAACTAACACAGTTCATCCGTGGGGGACTCTTTAACAACACTGCTGAATATCTTAAGTGTGTTATGGATCTATGGAGTCTTGTAAAACCTGCTGTGAGTGAAACAAACTGAAGATCGCATTAGTTAGTAATGCAGAAATACTCAACACATTTATCAGCACAGGCGCAGCATTAAAACATGTAAAAGACAAAACACAGCAGAACAAACTGGTTTAATGCACCTAAATGAAACAGACCAGTTCATGTTTTATAGAATAAGGCAGAACAAGACAAACAACACAAAAGAAGACAGGTTTAATGAGAGACCAGGCAGTTTAGATCAGACTCCACCATAAAACAGACTCATGAAAAGCAGCTGTCTTCTACGGACTTTAAAATGGGATAAATCTCAGCTGCACTGGGAAACGCTTCCAGCAGAATGACTGGACTGTATTTCACCATGTCTGAGCTCTGAGCTTCACTAACTGACCTGCAGATCTCACAGATATTCAGGCTCCTGAGAACGTCTCAGAACATTCAGAGACCTAAAGAGAATAAGTAGAGGTTCAGTTCTGTGTAAAGCTGCACCTTATTCAACTGTGACCTGCTTCCTTCATCTTTTAATAAATCCTGAGGACATGATGTTCACTTCTGGCACAGCTGAGTCCCTGAGAAACCTTTGAAACTCCTGTTTTCTGTTGCAGGATGTTCACGACAACGACAGCCGTTACAGTAGAAGATGTGAGCGCCACACTCAGATTGAAACTGAAGAGGAATCAACGAGGACGGCTCAACGTGGAGACAACAGACTGTCAAGTTGGAACTCGTAACATTGAAATGAATTCCAACGGCCTGCTGGGGTAAAGTTTACTGTTGGTGTTTTAATGCAACTTCCTGTGTTTGGGCTTCGATGACGCTGATGCTGCTGAGGGTATAGATTCCCAGACTGCAGGTAGGGATGCTGGGTTGAATCTGGTCTCCATTCAAAGAGTCTGTGTTTCTCAGAATTAAGTTTCCTTGTACGACTGTAAACTTCTGCCCTCTACTACATGAAGCTCAAACCATCTCTTAACCAGAACCAACTCATTTAGTCTCAAATGATAAAACCTTTAGGACTGTTTCTGGTTGACTCTCTCTGGTTGTCTGAAAGGTTTGGAGCTGAATATATGGACATTTTTAAAATTCTAGCTTGATAAAATACTTTCAGAGATAAAAATTTTCAACTCAGAGGAGCTTTCTGCACATCTGTGTCATGAGGCAGGCGAGTAGGAGGAGGGCGACACCTCCAGAGGTTCAGACAGACTCCTGGCCTCTTTGTTCTACAAATATAACGAAGAAAATATCTTTAAAAGCAGTAAGTGTGGTCTTGATTTATGACCCAGGTACAGGTGGAGACAATCAGAACAGAACAATGAACACTTTGGAGGTTGGTGAGAACAGAAGCTGCAGATCAGAGAACAAACACCGAGTCAGTGACATGTCATTGAGATATATGAGAGTATAGAGAGGAGAGGAGCCCAGTGCATCATGGGAGTCTACAGCAGTCTAAACCTACAGCAGCATCACTAAGGGACAGATCAGCTGATCCTGAACAGCCCCAACTATCAGCTTCATCACAGAGCAGGGCTTCTCTGACAGGCTGCCACTTTAATGTCATTCTTATAGAACAGAAAGAGGTTTAGGAATCAGCAGCATCAGTAGAAGACATTATAAACAATCTGCTAAAAAGGACTTCACTGTAGTTGGACCAACACAATAATAACGAACACAGATGGACAAGTACAGTCGGGTGTCATCTGCATAGCAGTGAAGGTTTATGTTTGCTGATAGTACTGCCTAAACCATGAGTTACTGGTGATTGATTTATGTAATGTTAGTATTTATATTTGTTTTTCAGAGGCGTATATGACACATTCGGCCCAATGCTTTTGAAGTCCATTGTCAGCAACAAGGTTTGTTTCACCTCTTTCAGCTCTCATACTGTAGAAACCACCTCTGGTTTGACTTTAGGGTTGTCAGGATGAAATCACCAACTTCAGTTTCTTCAGTGTCGCAAACACAAACTAAAACTTCGCCTCACAGTTTAACAGACTGTCATGACTCAGTGCAGCTTGTGACGGATCCAGTAGGACCAGTATAGACACCAGTGAGATCCAGTAGGACCAGTATAGACACCAGTGAGATCCAGTAGGACCAGTATAGACACCAGTGAGATCCAGTAGGACCAGTGTAGAAACCAGTGAGATCCAGTAGGACCAGTGCAGAAACCAGTGAGATCCAGTAGGACCAGTATAGACACCAGTGAGATCCAGTAGGACCAGTATAGACACCAGTGAGATCCAGCAGGACCAGTGTATAAACCAGTGAGATCCAGTAGGACCAGTATAGACACCAGTGAGATCCAGTAGGACCAGTATAGACACCAGTGAGATCCAGTAGGACCAGTGTAGAAACCAGTGAGATCCAGTAGGACCAGTGCAGAAACCAGTGAGATCCAGTAGGACCAATATAGACACCAGTGAGATCCAGTAGGACCAGTATAGACACCAGTGAGATCCAGCAGGACCAGTGTATAAACCAGTGAGATCCAGTATATAGACACCAGTGAGATCCAGTAGGACCAGTATAGACACCAGTGAGATCCAGTAGGACCAGTATAGACACCAGTGAGATCCAGTAGGACCAGTATAGACACCAGTGAGATCCAGTAGGACCAGTATAGACACCAGTGAGATCCAGTAGGACCAGTATAGACACCAGTGAGATCCAGTAGGACCAGTATAGACACCAGTGAGATCCAGTAGGACCAGTATAGACACCAGTGAGATCCAGTAGGACCAGTATAGACACCAGTGAGATCCAGTAGGACCAGTATAGACACCAGTGAGATCCAGTAGGACCAGTGAAACCAGTGAGATCCAGCAGGACCAGTGTAGACACCAGTGAGATCCAGTAGGACCAGTATAGACACCAGTGAGATCCAGTAGGACCAGTATAGACACCAGTGAGATCCAGTAGGACCAGTGCAGAAACCAGTGAGATCCAGTAGGACCAGTATAGACACCAGTGAGATCCAGTAGGACCAGTATAGACACCAGTGAGATCCAGTAGGACCAGTATAGACACCAGTGAGATCCAGTAGGACCAGTATAGACACCAGTGAGATCCAGTAGGACCAGTGTAGAAACCAGTGAGATCCAGTAGGACCAGTGTAGACACCAGTGAGATCCAGTAGGACCAGTGCAGAAACCAGTGAGATCCAGTAGGACCAGTATAGACACCAGTGAGATCCAGTAGGACCAGTATAGACACCAGTGAGATCCAGTAGGACCAGTATAGACACCAGTGAGATCCAGTAGGACCAGTATAGACACCAGTGAGATCCAGTAGGACCAGTGTATAAACCAGTGAGATCCAGTAGGACCAGTATAGACACCAGTGAGATCCAGCAGGACCAGTATAGACACCAGTGAGATCCAGTAGGACCAGTATAGACACCAGTGAGATCCAGTAGGACCAGTATAGACACCAGTCCAGATCTGTCTCTGTACTCTGACGTCTGTCACTCCTGACTGAAACTCTTCTAACAAACATCTCAGTCTCTGACCAGAGTCGGAGGTAAAGACCTGCTGTGGGTCCTGCTGGTCTTTACTTTCAGACCTGGACTCTCTGTTTGCTCCATGAGGACAGAACTAACGGTCTTTGTCTGTCTGCAGCTCTGTCCTGCTGTTAACACCAGAGCTGTGCCTAAAGTCAACACCATGCTGGAGAAGCTGAGCATGACCACGATGCTGCATGAGAGCCTCAGCATCAGCATCGACTACTCTATCAGTGGCAGCATCGAGGTGACGTCTCGTAGTGTTGATGTGCCTTTCAGGGTGAGGAACACCTGCTGCAGCTACAACACAGAGGTCTGCTTACAGGACGGCGATGGGAACGCTCAGGAACATGCTCAGGAACATGCTCATGTCTGTGTTTCAGGGTTTGGTGTTCAGGCAGGGGGACACCGCTGACCCTAGCTCAATAAGGGCTGGTGCAGATCCAGTTTTCACTGAGAACCACCTGTTGGCTTACGTGGGCATCTCAGAGTTTGTCTTCAACAGCGCCGCTGTGTCAATCTACAGATCAGGACCATTCAAGCTGGAGGTTCCAGAGGTGAGAACAGCTGGCAGACACCCCACAGAACATCTGTACATCCATAACCATGAAGGTCCAACATCAGACCGTCATGAGACTTGAAGTCTGAGCTCTGCTTCTCAGTCCATTTGGCCAGATGTCCTGTATGGGACATGTAGAGAAGGGTCTGTAGTTGTAGGTAGGTGGATGATAGGTGGAGAGCTACAGAACACCACCAGAGTTCAACAGGCCAACAGCCTCCTCAGTCTGGGGGGAGGGGCAAAGAGTGGGTGTGGAGGGTGGGTGGAGTCCTCATGATGTAGGGTGGGTGGAGTCCTCCATGATGTAGGGTGGGTGGAGTCCTCATGATGTAGGGTGGGTGGAGTCCTTCATGATGTAGGGTGGGTGGAGTCCTCCATGATGTAGGGTGGGTGGAGTCCTCCATGATGTAGGGTGGGTGGAGTCCTCCATGATGTAGGGTGGGTGGAGTCCTCATGATGTAGGGTGGGTGGAGTCCTCATGATGCAGGGTGGGTGGAGTCCTCATGATGTAGGGTGGGTGGAGTCTCATGGACTCATCGTTGTCTGGGGTTTTGTTGGTGGTTCTTCCCACCACTGCTGTGTCGTCCATGAACTTCACCACATGACAGCTCTGGTTCAGCTTCTTACAGCCGTCATGATTCTGTTGTACTTGTCCTGTTCTCTCCACCCTGGTGGTTTCCTGTTCTCTCCACCCTGGTGGTGTCCTGTTCTCTCCACCCTGGTGGTGTCCTGTTCTCTCCACCCTGGTGGTGTCCTGTTCTCTCCACCCTGGTGGTGTCCTGTTCTCTCCACCCTGTTAACTCCATCCAGAACACTTATACTACACGGAGCAGCACCACCCACAATGACTGCAGTCATATTCAGAGAGTAGAAATCATCTCCTCTGTTCTCCTCCACAGATCGATGTCATCTCAAACGGCATTTTGAAGGACATAGGGCTTCCTCAGGTAAGAGACTCTAGGAGCTTCTGCTTTAGGTCAGATATGTTTCAGTTGAAGTCCAGAAGCAACTGTTTCATCTGATCTGTAGATTTTGGGACTAACTGAGGACACCTTGATGTAAACAGGGTTTGGTAGAACAGGGACACCGTGATGTTTCCACTGGAGGAACCCTGTTCAGGTGAACGTTGGAGGATCAGAGCCCTGATCTTCCCATTCAGTCGTTCTGTTTCCACTGTAGATCCAACAGCTTTGACTCAGAGACCAGAACCAGCAGTTACTGGACTCCAGTTCTATGTAGGAACCAGAACAATGGAGGTTCGTTCTGGACTCTTGGACGAGTACGTCAAGAGTAGAGAAGTAAATCCATCCTCTTTTCAGTTTTACCAGTCAGTGCTGAGTTTGTACTTCGTCGTCCCCTGAAAGAGGTTCTAGAGACGTCCCTTCAGTCTCAACACACTCAGAAACTCAAGCTGCCCTGAAGCGTCCTGCAGGTTCCTTCAGTGGAACAACAGAACTCCTAGAAGACCAGCAGGTTCCCCCAGTTCTATGGTCCTTTATATGCATATGTTCAGCACAGTATTAGACTGACTCAGAACTCTCCTCTTGCCACGGGTCTGGACTGTGCAGTAGAGCAGCCATGTTGGTTTTGTCAACTAGTCTGGACTGGATGTAGTCGGCTGATGCTGCTGCTGACTGGGTGTTGTGTCTCACCTGAAGGGTCCTGTTCAGGTGCAGCTAACTGAGGCTCCAAACATCGCCATCACAAAGAAAGGACTCTCTGCCAGTGTGGATGCCCTCGTAAAATCTCTGGTTCAAGACCCTCCTTCACCTGTAACAGTGGTAAACAACAACAACACACAGACACCATCTCAGAAACCCAGTTAGAACCCAAGAAGAACCAGTCCAGAACTCCACAGAGAGTCTGCCTTTAGTTTCCTCCAGTATCTCAGGAACCAGGGATTCTCTGCACACAAGCTGCTGCTGTTTTAGTGGAACAGTTTGAATGAAAAGTGGTGCAGATGTTACAAACCGCTGGTGGTCATCCAACAGAACCACACGGTGCTGCTGTCAGTGACGGTTCTGACCCGGTCTGTTCTGATGATAAACAGTCCAACTGTGTGTCTCCTGCAGACCTGTCAGATCGACATGAAGGTGGATTTGAAAGGAAGACGTCTGGTTCTGACCTCTAAGGATGCCAAGTACGCACACACACACACACACACACACACACACACACACACACACACACACTCACACACACACACACACAATCTAAGGTGGTATTTTATTACCTGCATTGGTAATAACATGACAACAAACTCTTTCAGGTGTAATGTCAGTCCAGACAAAGGTGATGTTTGGGTGGTAAGAAATATATGTTGTAATGATGTAATGAATCCAGAAGCATTTATAAACAGCATTAATCATAATAATAATAATAATAATAATAATAATAACTGTGTGTGTTTCTTCTATGCAGCGGCTTGTTAACACTTTTCTGATCTTTAAGATCACAGACGTCCTGCAGAGTGAGTCCTGACACATCTTCACTTTGCTGTGGTGTTTTACACTGACATGCACTTAAAGCTAAATGTTCTGAATACTAACTCTGAGTGTGTGTGTGTGTGTGTGTGTGTGTGTGTGTGTGTAGGCTGGTTTGATAAAGGAGTATTCGTTCCTCTACCTGACAACCTGACCTTCACTGAAACAAAGACTGAATATCACGATGTGAGTCAGTTGACACTGAAAACACACCCTGACTCCAGTTTACTCCACTGTTCTACTAACCACTGTGTAACTACTAGAACCTGTGTTCCACCAAACAGGCCTGTAAGTTTGTTTTACTGCACTCTGAAAGTATCTGGGACAGAATATGACACTGTAGAAGGACAGAATGCTGCAGCACAGCATTAAGCTGAACTCTATCACAGCCTAAACACTGAATCTGCTTTTTGTTCAGTTTCCTATCAAAGAAGCTATGAGACATCCCATAATACTGATGGTCACAGGTGGTTATAGAGAGAAACCAGGTGTAGTGTTCAGACTGAGACTCCTGGATGGATGTAAACTGGTCTGGGTCCAGGTTCTACCAGAACTCCAGTGTGTTGTTCCTCCTGAATGTTTTGTGTCTGTCTGCTGGACTGATGAGGTTCTGATCCATCCTTTCCTGCTAACCTGTGCAGGGGTTCGTGATGGTCGGAGGGAACCTGAACTTCACTTCAGACTCTTCTGAATATCAGCCTCCTCCACCTAAGACCTCCACATGGACCTTCTTCAGCTTGGTCTTTAGGGATAGGGTCCTCACTGTCATTTTCATCTTCAGTGTCATTGTCATTTTCATCCTCTTTGTCATTGTCATTCGTGATGTCAATGTCATTATCTTTGGCATTGTCAGTGTCATTGGTATTGGCATTATCATTATTATTATCATTGTCATGGTCATTGTCATTATCATTTACATTATCATTGTCATTATCATTTACATTATCATTGTCATTATCATCCGCATTGTCATTGTCATTTTCACTGCCATTGTGCGTTGTGCTGTGGGGACGAGACGTCAGCGACCTCAGCAATGTGGTTGCATAGATTTATAGTCAAAGAAAGATGCTTGTCTGCTTGTCCTGTTGGTTTAATCATCACCCTTTCATTTTCATAACGAAGAATCACACAATTACATGGAATAAAATATACAACAACAAAATAACAGAGTTTGCAGACGAGACTCAGATCCAGATTCAGCTCCTATCGGGTCTTTCTTGGTGAAGTTCTGGGGTTTGCTTCTCTTTTGTGACGTCACTGTTTCGCTGCATCAATCCTCAGTCATCTCTGCTGCTTTACAAAGTTCCAACCAGTTTAATTTTGGAGGTTGGCAGTTCAGTTAAACACCTTTCAGGGAGATTGTCATGATCTCGGCTTCAGCCCCGGCCTGTCCCTCTTTCTCCCTCTCGCTCGCCCCTGTTCGCCCTCACTCTCTCCCTCGCCATCAGCTGGACTGGAGACAGCTGCAGGGAGGAGCTCACCTGCCATTAATCACCTCCCTCCATGCAGTCCGGCTCAGACCTCCACCTTCTACCAGACCATAGCTGATGCTGGTCCTGCTCTGTCTCCTGCCTGCCTTCCCTGAGCCACTGCCACCAGAACCCCCTGCCTCAGCGACTCACCTGCTGCCCAGATCCTGTCCACTGCTGCTGACTCCGACCCGTTTCCTGCCTGCTTTCCCTCAACCCTTTCCCAGACAGACAGCTGAGGTTCTGAATTAGGTTTGAAATCTGTACCTTCTTGTTGGTTTTCGCTGTCGGCCTTCCTTGTATTTTTGTCATTTTGCCTGATTGCTGTTCAGTGTATTTAGAGTCGTTGATATTTCGCCGTGTTGGTGTTCTGAGTATTTTGTTATTGGTCTCGTCGGCGCTAGCTGTACTTCGTGGTTTTCTTTGATTTCCACCTCTGTTGTTAGTTTTGTAGTTTGGGCATGTTTCTGAATTGGTCTCAGTTTTCCTCTGAGTTTTTTTTTCCACATCATACTGGTTTAAGTTTGTTTGATTGAAATAAATCCTTTAAACACTCTGCAGTCTGTCTGCTGTCTGCACCTGGGTTCTCTGAAATGGAAGACAGGTGAGCAGAACACCTGAGAAACACTGAGATGTCCTCTGGAATGAATGTGAGCGACCTTTGGAGCTGATGTGAAAGGATGCATGAAGTCAGGATAGATACAGTCTGAGCGTCTGTCTGATGATGTCCTGGATGATTCACGAGACTCCTCTTGTTGTGTTTGAAGTCCAAAACCTTCTAATCATTTTTTGACACAAATAGAACCTCACGTATTTTCATCTCAACGCTAACAAGAAGTCACTTTGATCATTGCTTAATCTTATGACTGATGATTTTTTTAAATTAAAAAGATCAAAACATTTTCCTGTGTAAATTTCTAAAACGTGTTGCTCTGACTTTTCAGAACTGAGTCAGGAACGTCCCTTTGAATTCTGGGTCATCGAGGAAATAACATTGACTTATTGCAGCCCACAGTTTAAAGTGATGTCTTCATATGTTCAGATCAGTTTTATTCATATAGCACCAACAAACGTCATCACTAGTAGGTAAAGATGGATTTTAAACAGAGAAAACCCAACAATCCAAAGGTGCCTTTTGATTCCTTCTGAGCAGCAGTTTGTGATGGTGGGAAGGAACCAAAAGACCCCCTTTAGAACCAGAACCAGGCTCAGGGAAGGCGGACATCTGCCTCGACCGGTTGGGTTGGGAGTGGAGATGAGGGGGGAGGAGATGGGAGGACAGCAGCTGTAGATCAGAGAACAAACACAGAGTCAGTGAAATGTAATGGAGACATATGACAGGACAGAGAGGAGAGGAGCCCAGTGCATCATGGGAGTCTACAGCAGTCTAAACCTACAGCAGCATCACTAAGGGACAGATCAGCTGATCCTGAACAGCCTCAACTATCAGCTTCATCACAGAGGAAGGTTTGAATCCTCATCCTAAAGTAGAGAGGGGGTCTGCCTCCAGAACCCAGACTGGGAGCTGATTCCACAACAGAGGAGCTGATAACTGAAGGCTCTGCCTCCCATTCTACTTCTGGAAACTCTGGAACCACAAGTAAACCTGCAGTCTGAGAGAGAAGGGCTCTGTTGGGATGATCAGGTCCAATAAGGTCTCTAAGATAAGATGGAGCTGCTCATTAACAGTTTATATGTTAGAAGAAGGATTTTAAAGTCTATCCTGGATTTTACAGGGAGCCAATGAAGAGAAGCTGATCCAGGAGAAACCTGATCTCTGGTCCTGGTTCCTGTCAGAACTCTGGCTGCAGCATTTTGGACCAGCTGGAGGTTTCTGAGAGAGTTACTGGGACATCCTGACAATAAGGAACTACAATAGTCCAGCTGGAGGTTCCAGATGCATGGACTAGTTCCTCAGCTTCACTCTGGACCAGATGTTCTGATCTTTACAGTATTATAGATGAAAGAACGCCGTCCTACAGACTGGTTTAATGTGGAGGTTGAAGGACATCCTGATCAAAGATAACTCCAAGGTTTACAGTAGAGCTGGAGGCTAAGGCAGCGCCATCTAGAGGAACTATCTGGTTAGACAGAGTGTTTCTGAGGTGTTTAGGGCCAAATACAACAACCTCAGTTAGTCTGAGTTTAATGTAGACAGTTCCAGGTCATCCAGGCCTTTATGTCCTTCAGACATGTTGGAGTTTAACCAGCTGGTTGGTTTCATTGGGCTTCATAGATAAATATAACTGGGTATCATCTGCATAACGATGGACGTTCATGCAGTGCTTCCTAATAATGTTTCCTAGGGGAAGCATGTACAGAGTGAATAGTACTGGTCCTAATACAGAACCCTGTGGAACTCCATAACTGACTCTAGTGCAGATGGAAGAATCATCGTTAGCATGAACAGACTGCTGTCCACCGTATAGCTCATTGAGTTAAGGTGTTGCCATGTGGTCACCAGCAGCCATCGTGAGTTCGAGTCCAGCTCACGACCCTTTGCTGCATGTCTCTCCTCTCTACCCCCGTTCACTCTGTCTATCGATAAAGCTTCAAAAAAATCTCCCCCAAAAACAAATATTTAAAAAGAAACATGAACAAACTGGAATCTGTCTGATAAACATGATTAAACCAGTTTAGCTCCTTTAATCCCAGTAACGTGTTCCAGTCTACGTACTAAGACGCTGTGATCCACTGGATCCAACAGTTGATTCAATTTAACTGACATGTTCTTCATGCTTTGGTGCTGACAGACAGAGTTCAACATTATCTGACAGAGCTGTGACCAGCAGCAACGCTGAGGTGCACACATTAAACAGGACGTGATGTCATACTCCTTCTTGGTTATTCTGGAGTCAGTATGGCGCCACTGTGTGTCGGAGAGATGCAGGTCTGAAAATGATTCTTTTCTGAAGGCACCATATGTTTAATGTCCAAAAACTACAGCTGTCCCTGAATGCACCACATGTTAAACAACTGAAGACATTGTGTCCCTGAATGCACCATATGTGAAACAAATGAAGACATTGTGTCCCTGAATGCACCACATGTGAAACAAATGAAGACATTGTGTCCCTGAATGCACCACATGTGAAACAACTGAAGATGTTGTGTCCTTGAATGCACCACCTTCTAAATAACTGAAGACATTTTGTCCCTGAATGCACCACATGTTAAATAGGCGAAGACATTGTTTCACTGAATGCACCGCATATGAAACGACTGAGGAGATTGTGTTCCTGAATACAGCACATGTTGAATACCTAAAGACATTGTGTTCCTGAATGCACCACAAGTTAAATAACTGAAGACATTGTGTCCCTGAATGAATCACATGTGAAACAACTGAAGACATTGTGCCCCTGAATGCACCACAAGTTAAATAACTGAAGACATTGTGTCCCTGAATGAATCACATGTGAAATAACTGAAAACACTGTGTCCCTGAATGCACCACATGTGAAACAACTGAAGACATTGTGTCCCTGAATGCACCACATCTGAAATAACTGAAGACATTGTGTCTCTGAATGCACCACATGTTAAACAACAAAAGACATTGTGTTCCTGAATGCACCACATGTTAAACAACAGAAGACATTGTGTCCCTGAATGCACCACATGTTAAATAACTGAAGACACTGTGCCCCTGAATGCACCACCTCCTAAATAACTGAAGATATTGTGTCCCTGAATGCACCACATGTTAAATAACTGAAGACATTGTGTCCCTGAATGCACCACAGCACCAGTCAGTGTTGCAGGCTGGTGCTGCCTGCTGGCGGCCTGTAGGTGGCGCTGCTGCTCTGTGTCATGAACAGGGGGTTTGACTGGCAGGTCGGTGGGCGGAGCCACAGAGAGAGAGGAACCTGTGTGAGTGGGTTGGACAAACCTTCAGGAACAGAAGAGAAAAGCCAGCAGCAGGATGGTTGATCTGACTCTAACTGCAGGTAAAACTCAGCAAACTGTGTCTATTGATCAATCAGTCTATCTGTGGTGGAGGCCACAGTGTGTGTGTGGGGGTGTGTGTGTGTGTGTGTGTGTGTGTGTGTGTGTGTGTGTGTTTGCGTGTGTGTATGTGTGTGTGTGTGTGTTGCTGGTTGGTGTGTTCGGGTGTGTTTAGCTGTTTTGCATCTGGACCCCTCCAGGATGAAAACTTATTAAAATCTCATGGCTGCGTCACACCGTGGGGGCGTGGCATGGCGGCCATTTTGAGCCTGCATCCATGAAAAGTCAAATCCTCATAACTTGACTGTATGTGATCAAATGTGAATGAAACTTGATTTGCTTGATGACATTCTATCCCTCAACACTTGGGCGTGGCCAAACAGCTCCACAGCGCCCCCTACTAATTTCAAAGGTTCGTATAGAATCACTGTTTTGTGCTACAGACATTAAACTTGGTGCATGTGCAGAGCAGGATGAGACAGACACAACTGGCTGCAGTCCTTCTTGTGGCGGTGCAGGGGCCAGCGAGGGCCCGTCCAACGCTGCTTGCAGCTTTCATTTATATTTTTGACCCCAAATAGCCGCAGTTGACCGCAGCAGCCTGCCGTTGCTGTTGTTTCATCAATGATCTACCGTATTGGCCTGAATAGATGACCTGATTAAAAGGTCATCTATTCCCCCCTCAACAATTTATGAATGACAACACCTGATACAGCCTCTCAACCTGGATTCCAATTTCCAATACTTATTGAAACAAATTCATTTGTGAAAAGACTAATACTTTATTTTTTATTAAAACTGTCTTAAACCAGACTAAAACCTTTTTGAGTTTTCGTCAACAAAAACTGGACTAAAACTAATAGAAACGACTAAAATGTGACTAAAACTAATGAGCATTTTGATCCAAAAGACCAAGACCAAGACTAAAACTAAGATGGCTGCCAGAAACAACACTGTTCAGCGTGATGTTTTCAGGGACAGTTGTGCTTTCAGACATTAAACTTGATGCATTCAGGGACACTGATGACATGATGCCGTTTATTTCTTTCACACATCGTTTTCAGACAGACATCTTTCAACACATGGTGGCGCTAAAACAACTGTTTCCATCTGTTCTTGTTCCGTCACGTGTTCAGTCTCCTGGTGTGTGTTTGTGGTTCTACAGAACTCTATGAACACCGACATCTGCTCATCAACGTGTCCAGTTTGGACTGGATGGTTCTGAGTTTGGTGCCGGTGGTGCTGAGGAGCGCCGTAGGATACAGAGTCTTCATGTCCTGAGCCGCTGTTGTGACGTTGTCCACTTTCTTTTCACAGGTGTTTCCATAGTAACCATCCTTACATTTGCACAGCCAATCGTTGGACTCCAGCAGCCTGTCGCACGTTGCCTTGTTCTGACATGGGTTGGGATTGCAGACCGACGTCCTCCTGGACCAATGAACAGAAACCTTCCCTCCTTTGGCACTCCAGCTGCAGTCGACTAGCTGAAGTGGTTCTGGACGTTCTGCATAAGACTGTCCACCTTTGTAGGACACATGTGTTACTTTGGTGTAATTTGTAAGAAGTATTGTGATGGAACTCTCAAACGCACCCCAAGCTTCGATATCATGGGTCTTCTCACATGTACTTATTTCATTCTTTATGTCACACCATTGACCCTTAAAGCAATCTTTGGCTGTTTTTTTAACATATTCTACATCTATCTCGTCTGCTATCAGAGTGTAGTTCAAAGCCACCGTGACGTTGCCCACGGGGATCTTTGTCATATTGAACATTATGTAAAAGTTCTCCATGTTGCTGTCGTACACCAGCACCACCCAGCGGTACCAGTTGTACTTCTCGTCCAGAGCCGTCTTCACCTGCTCAGCGATGGCTGTTTTGTTATAGCCGATCCTTTTGGTGATCTCCACCACGTCATCCTTCATGTACCGCTCATAGTTTGTCAGGCAGAAGTCCACAGTTGATGACTGAGCTTCATGCACCTTCTTAAACATCTGGACATATTCAGTGTCATTGTCTGATGAGTAGAAACCCATCAGATTCCAGTAGACCTGGCGGACCACCATCCCCCTCCACAGCAGGCTGTTGAAGTACAGGTTGAATCTGCCAATGTCGACCAGACCACATTTAAACTTCCTCGTCAGCAGTTTGTTGAGGTTTCCGCTGAGCGTCGTACTGTTGACCGTCAGGTAGTGGTAAAGGTTGGACACGCTGGCCTCAGCTCCTGTGGACTCGTAGTAGCTGGCGAACACCTCGGCCAGTTGCAGTTTCGCCTCCTGGCTTTGGGCCAACTCGCTGCTCTCACGGAACTCGTTGAACTTTTTCCAGGCAATGAGGATGCGGACTTCGTCTTGGGAATAGACGCTGGCGTAGTTGAACCATTCCACGTCTGTGGCCAGGTTGGAGATCTGGATGGAGAGGGAGTCCAGCTTCCGGTTCAAGTCATCTAAGCCCTGCTTGAGTTCTGTCAGAGGGTTTTCTTGAGGGATGAAGGCCAGCAAGACGTTGATGAAGGACGCGGCCAGACCTATAATGCCAGGCGCTAAGCTGACAGTTCTGGACATGCTCTGCATCATTTCAACCACCCTTTTGGACTGTGATGTTGTTAACACTTCTTTGGTGACGGTCATAGCGTCTTTAATCATCTGTAGGAATGGTGCAGCATTTTCTCTGCTACGACCAGGCATCTCTCTGCGGATCCTGATGGACGGGCGGAGGTCATGTGACTCAGCAGAGGAGGTCGTCCAGTGCAGGAGAAGGATCCATGAAACCAACAACATGGAGGCCAACCGCCGTGGGGATGCCATCACTGCAACACACAGGTAAAGGTACAGGTTAGAGAGAGACATCCTCCTTCACTGGAGAAGAGAAACAGATCCAGAACCTCAGTCCCTGAACATGATGGCTGCATGTTTGTTTAACTCTTGTGTTGACCAGCTCTGGTTCTGTGAGCTGCAGGTGGTTCAAGTTACTGCAGCAGTAAAGTCCTGCTTTTAAAATCATACATGAGTGAGAAGCAGGATTTTCACACTGTGGTATTAGTTCTATAACTGAGATGCACATTTCAAAGTATTTCCTTCACTGATAGTCGGCCATCAATAATCAATAATGGATTAATCAATAAGACCAATTAAGTAAAGTCGATGCTTTTCCATGTGCTGACAGAGACATTACTTGTTCAAGTCAGGTCGGTTACATCAGCCACAAAGAAACAGGAATAAGAACATTAGTTGGAGGTCATTAACCTCCAAAGGAGTCTTTGTCATGGTGCTCGTTGTTAGCTGAACTCCCACAATGCTCTCTGCTTGCTGGGTAAAGTTACAATGAGAAAGAAACTGTTGAAAAAAGCTCATATTACATCTTGAAAATGAAAAGCACGGTGGTGGCAGCATCATGATTAAAGCATGGTGGTGGCAGCATCATGATTAAAGCATGGTGGTGGCAGCATCATGTGAGTGTGTTCGTTCATTGAGTCAGAAGACAAACAGCTTCTCTCAGTTAATGCTGTTTATTCTGCAACACAATTTTAAGCTTGATATCAAGGACCAGTAGTGTTCAGAACATGGCAGTCAGCAAGCTGTTCGTCTGTTCGTCTGTTCGTCTGACGTCTTTCGCTTTCTGTCCTTGAGACTCAGGTTGTGGTTTACAGATAAGTTTAAACGAAGGGTCCTCTGCATGCACACTGTGTTCTCAGTGTATTATTTTATATGGCCATGTGTTCTATCTGTGTGCATGATAAGTTTAGGCAAAGGACCTTCTGCATGCACGCTCAGTGTATTATCTTATATGACAGGGCATAGGCAAATGCTCAGGGTGCCATGGCCTCCAGCGCCTCAAACACAGGAAAATATACACCTTCGATATGATTACATTGTAATGAGTGTTGGGGAAGGAAGACACTGGAGTCGGAGTTCTTGTCTTTTCTGCTCACTGCCCCAATTAGGTACTTTTACTTTGACACACAAGAACCCAGCTCAGAATAAGCCCATAGCTGAATAACAGCGGCAGGTAGCCATGAACCCCGCTACACTCCACACTCATGGTGCTGACAACAACGTTAATAACCCTGAACTCCCATAATTCATTGCAGAGCAACAATCCCATACTTGCGACCGGCTCTGCAATCACTACAATGTTAAAACTAGCTATTAGTATTCACTCCTAAAATGGAAACGCTCACATTGATTCAAATGTAAGGCAATGCCCAATTAGTATTATTACAAAACAATGTTGTTGTCGTGATCACAGAGCCGCTCGCAAGAACTGACCTGTTGTGCTGCAATGCACCATGGGAGTTCAGGGTTATGAATGTTTTTGCTGCCATGAGGGAAAGGGTGGTGGGGTTGATGGCTACCTGCTGTTGTTCTGTGCTCCAGATGTGTGTTCAATAAAATCATCTTCGGGTGCTCAGAAGATAAAACCTCTGGCTCGTGTCTATCTCCCACGCCGCTCACTATCGTATGTAAATCGCTAAGGGTAGAGGATGTCATATAAATTCTCACCTGGGGCACCACACTGGGTAGGGCCGGCTCTGTTATATGGTCGGGTTCTGTCTGTGTGTGATGTGTTAGCAGCTGTGTTCTATCTTCTGTGACTTTTATAATCCTCATGTTTCCAACCCTTCAGAGCCTGGGGCTGGCGCTTGAATCCTTTCTTCATTAGTTTAGGTAACGACAACTCAGTAAAAGGTACAGTAATGATCATCTATTTCAGATTCAAACTTGTAATTACCTTTATCCTCCTTTTACCTGATACCTCTCCTCACTGGGACACTTCACTCATCTGAATTGAGGAGTGTTTCTTCTTCCAATTCATCATCATCATCACGAGGACCCCACCTGTGAGAGGATCTACTGCTGCCAGGTGAGGTATCATTTAAAAACCTGTTGATAAGCACTGTTGACAGGCGGGTTTGAGTCTCCCAGGGACTCAACCTAAGAATTTACAGGACTTTAAAATGAGGGACTCCAACCCAAGAATTAACAGGACTTTAAAATGAGGGACTCCAACCTAAGAATTAACAGGACTTTAAAATGAGGGACTCCAACCCAAGAATTAACAGGACTTTAAAATGAGGGATTCAACCTAAGAATTAACAGGACTTTAAAATGAGGGACTCAACCCAAGAATTTACAGGACTTTAAAATGAGGGACTCTAACCCAAGAATTTACAGGACTTTAAAATGAGGGATTCAACCCAAGAATTTACAGGACTTTAAAATGAGGGACTCCAACCTAAGAATTTACAGGACTTTAAAATGAGGGACTCCAACCCAAGAATTTACAGGACTTTAAAATGAGGGACTCCAACCCAAGAATGTACAGGACTTTAAAATGAGGGACTCAACCCAAGAATTTACAGGACTTTAAAATGAGGGATTCAACCCAAGAATTTACAGGACTTTAAAATGAGGGATTCAACCCAAGAATTTACAGGACTTTAACCTGAGGGACTCCA
>JAMOIN010000810.1:0-39366 GCA_024666655.1 Dascyllus trimaculatus
TGTAGTATTAGAGGGTAAATGTAGTATTAGAGGGTAAATGTAGTACTAGAGGGTAAATGTAGTACTAGAGGGTAAATGTAGTACTAGAGGGTAAATGTAGTACTAGAAGGTAAATGTAGTATTAGAGGGTACATGTAGTATTTAGAGGGTAAATGTAGTACTAGAGGGTAAATGTAGTGTTAGATGGTAAATGTAGTACTAGAGGGTAAATGTAGTACTAGAGGGTAAATGTAGTACTAGAGGGTAAATGTAGTACTAGAGGGTAAATGTAGTATTAGAGGGTAAATGTAGTACTACGGGGGTAAATGTAGTACTAGAGGGTAAACGTAGTACTAGAGGGTAAATTTAGTACTAGAGGGTAAATGTAGTACTAGAGGGTAAATGTAGTCCTAGAGGGTAAATGTAGTATTAGAGGGTAAATGTAGTACTAGTGGGTACATGTAGTACTAGAGGGTAAATGTAGTACTAGAGGGTAAATGTAGTACTAGAGGGTAAATGTAGTACTAGATGGTAAATGTAGTACTAGAGGGTAAATGTAGTACTAGAGGGTAAATGTAGTACTAGAGGGTAAATGTAGTACTAGAGGGTAAATGTAGTACTAGAGGGTAAATGTAGTACCAGTGGCAAATGTAGTATTAGAGGGTAAATGTAGTACTAGAGGGTAAATGTAGTATTAGAGGGTAAATGTAGTGTTAGAGGGTAAATGTAGTACTAGAGGGTAAGATGTAGTACTAGAGGGTAAATGAAGTGTTAGAGGGTAAATGTAGTACTAGAGGGTAAATGTAGTACTAGAGGGTAAATGTATACCAGTAGGTACCAGAGGGTAAATGTAGTACTAGAGGGTAAATGTAGTACTAGAGGGTAAATGTAGTACTAGATGGTAAATGTAGTACTAGAGGGTAAATGTAGTACTAGAGGGTACATGTAGTACTACAGGGTAAATGTAGTACTAGAGGGTAAATGTAGTATTAGAGGGTAAATGTAGTACTACGGGGGTAAATGTAGTACTAGAGGGTAAACGTAGTACTAGAGGGTAAATGTAGTACTAGAGGGTAAATGTAGTACTAGAGGGTAAATGTAGTCCTAGAGGGTAAATGTAGTATTAGAGGGTAAATGTAGTACTAGTGGGTACATGTAGTACTAGAGGGTAAATGTAGTACTAGAGGGTAAATGTAGTACTAGATGGTAAATGTAGTACTAGAGGGTAAATGTAGTACTAGAGGGTAAATGTAGTACTAGAGGGTAAATGTAGTACTAGAGGGTACATGTAGTACTACAGGGTAAATGTAGTACTAGAGGGTAAATGTAGTATTAGAGGGTAAATGTAGTACTACGGGGGTAAATGTAGTACTAGAGGGTAAACGTAGTACTAGAGGGTAAATTTAGTACTAGAGGGTAAATGTAGTACTAGAGGGTAAATGTAGTACTAGTGGGTACATGTAGTACTAGAGGGTAAATGTAGTACTAGAGGGTAAATGTAGTACTAGAGGGTAAATGTAGTACTAGATGGTAAATGTAGTACTAGGGGGTAAATGTAGTACTAGAGGGTAAATGTAGTACTAGATGGTAAATGTAGTACTAGAGGGTAAATGTAGTACTAGAGGGTACATGTAGTACTACAGGGTAAATGTAGTACTAGAGGGTAAATGTAGTATTAGAGGGTAAATGTAGTACTACGGGGGTAAATGTAGTACTAAAGGGTAAACGTAGTACTAGAGGGTAAATTTAGTACTAGAGGGTAAATGTAGTACTAGAGGGTAAATGTAGTATTAGAGGGTAAATGTAGTACTACAGGGTAAATGTAGTACTAGAGGGTAAATGTAGTATTAGAGGGTAAATGTAGTACTACGGGGGTAAATGTAGTATTAGAGGGTACATGTAGTACTAGAGGGTAAATGTAGTACTAGAGGGTAAATGTAGTACTAGAGGGTAAATGTAGTACTAGGGGGTAAATGTAGTACTAGAGGGTAAATGTAGTACTAGATGGTAAATGTAGTACTAGATGGTAAATGTAGTACTAGAGGGTAAATGTAGTACTAGGGGGTAAATGTAGTACTAGAGGGTAAATGTAGTACTAGATGGTAAATGTAGTACTAGAGGGTAAATGTAGTACTAGAGGGTACATGTAGTACTACAGGGTAAATGTAGTACTAGAGGGTAAATGTAGTATTAGAGGGTAAATGTAGTACTACGGGGGTAAATGTAGTACTAGAGGGTAAACGTAGTACTAGAGGGTAAATTTAGTACTAGAGGGTAAATGTAGTACTAGAGGGTAAATGTAGTATTAGGGGGTAAATGTAGTACTAGAGGGTAAACGTAGTACTAGAGGGTAAACGTAGTATTAGGGGGTAAATGTAGTACTAGAGGGTAAACGTAGTACTAGAGTGTAAATGTAATATTAGGGGGTAAATGTAGTACTAGAGGGTAAACGTAGTACTAGAGTGTAAATGTAGTATTAGGGGGTAAATGTAGTACTAGAGGGTAAACGTAGTACTAGAGGGTACATGTAGTACTAGAGTGTAAATGTAATATTAGGGGGTAAATGTAGTACTAGAGGGTAAATGTAGCATTAGGGGGTAAATGTAGTACTAGAGGGTAAACGTAGTACTAGAGGGTACATGTAGTACTAGAGTGTAAATGTAATATTAGGGGGTAAATGTAGTACTAGAGGGTAAATGTAGTGTTAGAGGGTAAATGTAGTACTAGAGGGTAAATGTAGTATTAGAGGATAAATGTAGTACTAGAGGGTAAATGTAGTATTAGAGGATAAATGTAGTACTAGAGGGTAAATGTAGTACTAGGGGGTAAATGTAGTACTAGAGGGTAAATGTAGTGTTAGAGGGTAAATGTAGTATTAGAGGATAAATGTAGTACTAGAGGGTAAATGTAGTATTAGAGGATAAATGTAGTACTAGAGGGTAAATGTAGTACTAGAGGGTAAACGTAGTACTAGAGGGTAAATGTAGTACTAGAGGGTAAACGTAGTACTAGAGGGTAAATGTAGTATTAGAGGGTAAATGTAGTACTAGAGGGTAAATTTAGTACTAGAGGGTAAATGTAGTATTAGGGGTTGAATGTTGTACTAGAGGGTAAACGTAGTACTAGAGGGTAAACGTAGTACTGAGAATAAATGTCGTGCTAGAGGGTAAATGTAGTGTTAGAGGGTAAATGTAGTACTAGAGGGTAAACGTAGTACTAGAGGGCAAATGTAGTACTAGAGGGTAAACGTAGTACTAGAGGGTAAATGTAGTATTAGGGGGTAAATGTAGTATTAGGGGGTAAATGTAGTACTAGAGGGTAAACGTAGTACTAGAGGGTGAATGTAGTACTAGAGGGTAAATGTAGTATTAGGGGGTAAATGTAGTGTTAGAGGGTAAATGTACTACTAGAGGGTAAATGTCGTACTAGAGGGTAAATGTAGTACTAGAGGATAATTGTAGTACTAGATGGTAAATGTAGTACTAGAGGTTAAATGTAGTACTAGAGGATAAATGTAGTACTAGAGGATAATTGTAGTACTAGATGGTAAATGTAGTACTAGAGGTTAAATGTAGTACTAGAGGATTAATGTAGTACTAGAGGATAATTGTAGTACTAGAGGGTAAATATACTACTAGAGGGTAAATGTAGTACTGGAGGGTAAATGTAGTACTAGAAGGTAAATGTAGTACTAGAGGATAATTGTAGTACTAGATGGTAAATGTAGTACTAGAGGGTAAATGTAGTACTAGAGGGTAAATGTAGTATTAGAGGGTCAATGTAGTACTAGAGAGTAAATGTAGTACTAGAGGGTAAATGTAATACTAGAGGGTAAATGTAGTACTAGAGGGTAAATGTAGTATTAGAGGGTCAATGTAGTACTAGAGAGTAAATGTAGTACTAGAGGGTAAATGTAATACTAGAGGGTAAATGTAGTACTAGAGGGTAAATGTAGTACTAGAGGGTAAATGTAGTATTAGGGGTTGAATGTTGTACTAGAGAGTAAATGTAGTACTAGAGGGTACATGTAGTACTAGAGGGTAAATGTAGTACTAGAGGGTCAATGTAGTACTAGAGAGTAAATGTAGTACTAGAGGGTAAATGTAATACTAGAGGGTAAATGTAGTACTAGAGGGTAAATGTAGTACTAGAGAGTAAATGTAGTACTAGAGGGTAGATGTAGTACTAGAGGGTAAACGTAGTACTAGAGGGTAAACGTAGTACTGAGAATAAATGTCGTGCTAGAGGGTAAATGTAGTGTTAGAGGGTAAATGTAGTACTAGAGGGTAAATGTAGTACTAGAGGGTAAATGTAGTACTAGAGGGTAAACGTAGTACTAGAGGGCAAATGTAGTACTAGAGGGTAAACGTAGTACTAGAGGGTAAATGTAGTATTAGGGGGTAAATGTAGTATTAGGGGGTAAATGTAGTACTAGAGGGTAAACGTAGTACTAGAGGGTGAATGTAGTACTAGAGGGTAAATGTAGTATTAGGGGGTAAATGTAGTGTTAGAGGGTAAATGTAGTACTAGAGGGTAAATGTCGTACTAGAGGGTAAATGTAGTACTACAGGGTAAATGTAGTACTAGAGGATAATTGTAGTACTAGATGGTAAATATAGTACTAGAGGTTCAATGTAGTACTAGAGGATAAATGTAGTACTAGAGGATAATTGTAGTACTAGATGGTAAATGTAGTACTAGAGGTTAAATGTAGTACTAGAGGATTAATGTAGTACTAGAGGATAATTGTAGTACTAGATGGTAAATATACTACTAGAGGGTAAATGTAGTACTGGAGGGTAAATGTAGTACTAGAAGGTAAATGTAGTACTAGAGGATAATTGTAGTACTAGATGGTAAATGTAGTACTAGAGGGTAAATGTAGTACTAGAGGGTAAATGTAGTATTAGAGGGTCAATGTAGTACTAGAGAGTAAATGTAGTACTAGAGGGTAAATGTAATACTAGAGGGTAAATGTAGTACTAGAGGGTAAATGTAATACTAGAGGGTAAATGTAGTACTAGAGGGTAAATGTAGTACTAGAGGATGTACTGAGGCTCCACCAGATGTATTAAACCTGTTTTCTCTCCATGATGTCAGTAAATGTATCATAGATCAGCTGTAGTTCCTGGTTGTTCCACCAGGTGGAGCCTCTTCCTGTTTAATACTGTAGAGACCAGAGGAGGCGTCACTCAGACTACAGTTCATGTTGGAAGCAGAGAGCATTGTGGGAGTTCAGCTGGTAGAGGGGAGCCATGATGAAGCCTTCTGGGAGTCTTAATGACCTCCTGTCAACAAGCCTTGTTCCAGAAGCTTATGGATCGTCTACTTTTGTCTGTATCAGCACAACCAATAATCAATGAGCTGAATTTATATTATCGTCATCAGTTATTGGTTGATGTTATTAAATTGATCTCCTGTGTGTGACCGTGGATGTAAATGAGGGACTGGGTGAGGCCTCCTGCCGCTACAGATTAAATGACGTGTAAACAGACTGTGTTCAGGCTGCAGGGTGGAGGAGACCAGGACCTGATGGAGCGTCTCACTGGGTCTGAGACCGGCTGGTTCTGTGTCCTGCTGAGACTCTGTGTTTTCTCTGCAGAGGTGATGACGTCCAACGGCTTCTGTCTGGCCAACAGCGAGACCATCCTGTTTGACTTGACCCCGCCCACACAGGAAGTCCCAACCCAATCAGACGACTCCGCCGGCCGGCGGTGAGCTGCCAATCATCTCCATGTTTATCTCGTCACTGAATATGTCTGTGTGTGCCGTGTTCAGGTGTGTTCAGGTGTGTTCAGGTGTGCTCAGGTGTGTTCAGGTGTGCTCAGGTGTGCTCAGGTGTGTTCAGGTGTGTTCAGGTGTGTTCAGGTGTGTTCAGGTGTGCTCAGGTGTGTTCAGGTGTGCTCAGGTGTGTTCAGGTGTGCTCAGGTGTGCTCAGGTGTGTTCAGGTGTGTTCAGGTGTGCTCAGGTGTGCTCAGGTGTGCTCAGGTGTGTTCAGGTGTGTTCAGGTGTGCTCAGCAGCAACATGAAGGCAGAAAAATTCACCAGAATCCTGCTTTACAAGGATCAATCAATTTATTGATCAGCAAACTGAAAATAAACCTGCAGACTTTGATGATCAATTGTTTACTTGTTGTTTACCTGTCATTTACCTGTTGTTTACCTGTTGTTTACCTGTGCTTTCCCTGTCGTTTACCTGTGGTTTACCTGTTGTTTACCTATGGTTTACCTGTTGTTTACTTGTTGTTTACCTTGTCGTTTCCCTGTTGTTTATCTGTGGTTTCCCTGTGGTTTACCTGTTGTTTACCTGTTGTTTACCTGTGGTTTCCCTGTCGTTTACCTGTGGTTTACTTGTTGTTTACCTGTGGTTTCCCTGTCGTTTACCTGTGGTTTACTTGTTGTTTACCTGTGGTTTATCTGTCGTTTACCTGTTGTTTACCTGTAGTTTACCTGTTGTTTATCTGTGGTTTCCATGTCATTTACCTGTTGTTTACCTGTTGTTTCCCTGTCGTTTACCTGTGGTTTACTTGTTGTTTACCTGTGGTTTATCTGTAGTTTACCTGTTGTTTACCTGTGCTTTATCTGTCGTTTACCTGTTGTTTACCTGTTGTTTACCTGTGGTTTCCCTGTCGTTTACCTGTGGTTTACTTGTTGTTTACCTGTGGTTTATCTGTCGTTTACCTGTTGTTTACCTGTCATTTAACAGTTGTTTACCTGTGGTTTACCTGTTGTTTACTTGTTGTTTACCTGTCATTTACCTGTCGTTTACCTGTTTTTTACCTGTGGTTTCCCTGTCGTTTACATGTGGTTTACCTGTTGTTTACTTGTTGTTTACCTGTCGTTTACTTGTTGTTTACCTGTGGTTTATCTGTTGTTTACCTGCTGTTTACCTGTTGTTTACCTGTGGTTTCCCTGTCGTTTACCTGTGGTTTACTTGTTGTTTACCTGTGGTTTATCTGTCGTTTACCTGTTGTTTACCTGTCATTTAACAGTTGTTTACCTGTGGTTTACCTGTTGTTTACCTGTCATTTACCTGTTGTTTACCTGTGGTTTCCCTGTCGTTTACATGTGGTTTACCTGTTGTTTACTTGTTGTTTACCTGTCATTTACCTGTTGTTTACCTGTGGTTTATCTGTCGTTTACCTGTTGTTTATTTGTTGTTTACCTGTCATTTACCTGTTGTTTACCTGTTGTTTACCTGTGCTTTCCCTGTCGTTTACCAGTTGTTTACCTGTGGTTCACCTGTTGTTTACCTATCATTTATCTGTCATTTACCTGTGGTTTACCTGTTGTTTACCTATGGTTTACCTGTTGTTTACTTGTTGTTTACCTGTCGTTTACCTGTTGTTTACCTGTTGTTTATCTGTGGTTTCCCTGTCGTTTACCTGTTGTTTACCTGTGGTTTCCCTGTCGTTTCCCTGTCGTTTACCTGTGGTTAACTTGTTGTTTACCTGTGGTTTATCTGTCGTTTACCTGTTGTTTACCTGTGGTTTACTTGTTGTTTACCTGTCGTTTACCTGTCGTTTACCTGTTGTTTACCTGTTGTTTATCTGTGGTTTCCCTGTCGTTTACCTGTTGTTTACCTGTTGTTTCCCTGTCGTTACCTGTGGTTTACTTGTTGTTTACCTGTGGTTTATCTGTAGTTTACCTGTTGTTTACCTGTAGTTTACCTGTTGTTTACCTGTGGTTTATCTGTCGTTTACCTGTTGTTTACCTGTTGTTTACCTGTGGTTTACCTGTGGTTTACTTGTTGTTTACCTGTGGTTTATCTGTCGTTTACCTGTTGTTTACCTGTCATTTAACAGTTGTTTACCTGTGGTTTACCTGTTGTTTACTTGTTGTTTCCCTGTGGTTTACCTGTTGTTTACTTGTTGTTTCCCTGTGGTTTACCTGTGGTTTACTTGTTAGTTACCTGTGGTTTATCTGTAGTTTACCTGTTGTTTACCTGTTGTTTACCTGTGGTTTACCTGTGGTTTACCTGTGGTTTACTTGTTAGTTACCTGTGGTTTATCTGTAGTTTACCTGTTGTTTACCTGTTGTTTACCTGTGGTTTACCTGTGGTTTACTTGTTAGTTACCTGTGGTTTATCTGTAGTTTACCTGTTGTTTACCTGTGGTTTACCTGTGGTTTACCTGTTGTTTACCTGTGGTTTACCTGTTGTTTACTTGTTGTTCACCTGTCATTTACCTGTCGTTTACTTGTTGTTTACCTGTGGTTTCCCTGTCGTTTACATGTGGTTTACCTGTGTTGTACTTATCGTTTGCCTGTGGTTTATCTGTCGTTTACCTGTTGTTTACCTGTTGTTTACCTGTGGTTTCCCTGTGGTTTCCCTGTCCTTTACCTGTCGTTTACCTGTTGTTACCTGTGTTGTACTTATTGTTTACCTGTTGTTTACAGTGGTTTTTATTGTTTACTGTGTTGTGTTGTTCCCATCTTACATACCAAACACTAAATGCAGTAGATATTTGTTTTCATTTGTTTGTTGGATGTGATGTTTACCTGTTGTTGACAGCAGTGTTTGTTTTGTTTACGTTGTTGTCTACTAGGCAGTAAACAATTTGTTTGGGTCTTTGCTGTGTGATTTACTGTGTAGTTTAGCGTGTTGTTTACTGGGCAGGGTTAGGGTTAGTTTTGTTGTTTGTTGTGATTTGTTTACTGTCCCCAGCGGTAAACACTTGTTTTCTTTTGTTTGTTTTGGTGTTGTTCACCGGGCAGTAAACAGCTGTTTGTTTGTTTGCTGTGTTGTCTCAGACCGAGCGTCGGTGCTGCCGTCTGTCTGCAGCTCTGCCATCCGTCCGTCTCTCCTCACCTTCTCCGTGGTTTCACAGGGAGGATGAGCCGACTGGTGAAGAGGCGGAGCTTCAGACGCAACGCGGCCCCGCCCCCCTGACGCATCACCTGCAGCTCACCTGGATGCAGGAGACGGACATACTGGACTGACGCCGTCGAGGACTCATGGTGACTCTCTCACTTCCCCCACCGATCGATTGATTGATCAGTGGATGGAAGCTCTTCAGGCTGTTGGACTCCTGGTGCATTGTGGGAGATTAAACTGGTCTCTGCTGCTCCACGTTTGTCCAGGTGTCCAACATCTGTCCAACATCTGTCCAACATCTGTCCAACATCTGTCCAGTGCTCCTTCATGATGTGTATTTATGTACATTTACCAGTGAGTCTTTCTGACCCTGTATCTCACAGAGGACCGATGGAACGGAGAATAAAGCTACAGATTAAACTCTGTTCTGAGCTCAGTGTGTTTTCTCTCATTTCACATGTGAACTTGTTGCTCCAGTGTCGGTGACAGCTGTGAACATCTGGACTGTCTCCACCACCTCCTGGTCTGAAGGCTGGAGTCTCTGCACAGTCGAAGCAGACGGACTGACGAACATCAGCCTGGAAAGTAAAGTCTGGTGTCCTCGGAGTTCGGCCTGATGACGTGTGTTCAGCTTAGAGGAGAAGCTGTGACGTTGACCGTCACATCCGACCCCTCTGTCCCTGAAGTTCTGAGCTAAAAGCTCATTAACCTCTGAGTCGACCGCATTAACCTGCAGAACCAGGTCACATCTGGGGCAGATGTTGATTAACTCTGAGTGCACACAGTTAATGGATCATCACTCAATAGTCCTCCGTCATCCATCGATCAGGCCGACATAAAGAGCTGCAGCAGGAAGGAGCGACCGCAGAGCGACCGCAGAGCGACGGCCGGTGGAGCTACGACAACCGACAACCAACGAGAAGCAGCCGACAGCGATGAGCCACGTCCAGGCCAGCGGGACGCCGTCACTCTGCTCTCTGGGAGGAAACTGCAGCGATCACCACCACCACGTCAGGATGTCTAAGCTGCTGCACCTGCTTGGCCACGCCCCCACACACAGCACCGACCTGCAGCCTCACCTGTTCCCGACCGTGGACGTCCCTGACCACGCCCACTACATCATCGGCTCCGTCATCCTGTTGGTCGGGGTGACGGGCATGCTGGGAAATGCTCTGGTCATCTACGTGTTCTGTTGCAGTCGGACGCTGCGGTCGCCTAGCAACCTGCTGGTGGTCAACCTGGCGGCCGCCGACTTCCTGATGTCTCTGACGCAGTCGCCGATCTTCTTCGTGGCGAGCCTGCACCGCCGCTGGGTGTTCGGCGAGCGGGCCTGCGAGCTCTACGCCTTCTGTGGCGCTCTGTTCGGCATCACCTCCATGATGACGCTGACGGCCATCGCGGCGGACCGCTGCCTGGCCATCACGCGGCCGCTGGCGCTGCTCGGCGGAGTGAGTCGGCGTCGAGTGCTGGCGGTGGTGGCGGGGGTGTGGCTGTACTCGCTGGGCTGGAGTCTGCCGCCGTTCTTTGGGTGGAGCGCCTACGTCCCCGAAGGCCTGCAGACGTCCTGCAGCTGGGACTACATGAGCTTCACGGCCGCCGTGCGCACCTACACCATCCTGCTGTTCACCTTCGTCTTCTTCGTGCCGCTCGCTCTCATCGCCGGCTGCTACTTCGCCATCTTCCAGGCGGTGCGGCGAGCGAGCCGAGAGGTGGCGCAGCTGAGCTGTGGAGAGACCACCAAGGCGTACGAGCGTCTGCGCAGCGAGTGGCGGCTGGCGAAAGTCGCTCTGGCAGTGATTCTGCTGTTCATCGTGTCCTGGTCACCGTATTCTGCCGTCGCTCTGACCGCCACCGCCGGCTACGCCCACCTGCTGACTCCCTACATGAACTCAGTTCCCGCCGTCATCGCCAAGGCCTCCGCTATCCACAACCCCATCATCTACGCCATCACGCACCCAAAGTACCGCGCCGCCATCGGCCGCTACGTGCCGCTGCTGCGTAGCGTGCTGCGGCTAAAGGAGAAGGACCTGCGCTCCTCCCTCAGCTCCAGCGTTGCATCATCTCGCCGCACGACGCTCACCAGCTCGCCGGGAGTCCGGCTCGGCGCCGCCCGGACCAACGGCCGCTGGGGGAGGAGCCGGCTGTCCTCAGCTTCCGACAGCGAGTCCTGCTGGACAGAGAGCGAAGCCGACGGATGCAGCGCAGGATCAGCCGCCTTCAACCGGCAGTCTGTCGAGGTCACGGCTGAGCCGACAAGCTCCGCCCCTTCCACCCAACAGAGAGGGACGACTGGCGCCGACCTGCCTGACGGGGGCGCCGTGACGGAGGCTAAAGGTCTGCTGCTCCCTCTCTGACACCCGCCGCTCACGTGGCCCCGCCCCCTGACCGCTGCACCACCAAAGAAGGAAGAAGGTTTTCAGCTGAAGCATCTGATTGGACGGAGAGAAAACATGATGTCAGCGGGCCGTGATGACATCACTGCTTTGCTTACTGTCGTCTTGGCGACGCAGCTGATCCTGAAACCTAAGCTTTAGTTAAGATCCACTCTATTGTTATTGATTGATTATTGGCACCAATCAGAATCGATAGCGGCTGATTTATGAAAACTGATCGATTGATTTGTTTTATTTTCTACTTCTGATGTTTTAAGTCAACTCTGTCCAGTTTGGATTAAACACTGATTGATTTATTGGCAGCCATTCCTAGTTTATTGATGAGTGTTTCTGATGTATTGACGAGCCTGCAGCCCGTGTGGATGTTAATAAACGAGCCTCTGATATATCTGACTGGTGATCGGTGCTGAGATGCAGATCAGTGAGTCTGACTGATCAATACATGTTCAAACACATTGATCTGTGTTGCTGCTGGTGCTTGTTCCCCTCCTCGCTGTGCCCTGCTGCCCCCTGCTGGTCACACTCATCCTCCTGCAGCTTTAATCTCAGCCATGTGTTCTGTTGTCCTGAGAAGCAGCTGTGAATAAAGTTGGGATTGAACGCTGCCGTTAATCCCTCAGATTAGCCGTGTGCTCGTTGTGATCTCAGATTAGCTCCGTCCAGCCAGCATGTCGGACAGAAGAACCACCGCGCTGCTCACAGGTACGCCTCACCTGAACCCCTGTTCACGGCTCTCAGCTCCCTCCGGCCTCCAGCTCAGTGGAGGTTCTCAGCAGGTTCCTGATGATCTAATGATCCAACCTGCTGGGGCTCATTAAACCTCATCGAACTGACATGCAGGTCTGAGTTCAGCCAATCACAGCTCAGACTGAGACCTCTGTGTTCGCCCTTTAGTCAGCAGACGGCTGCTCCCAGAGCTCTCAGCGTCTCATGGTCTTCATCAGCCCCACACAGGCCGGCTGATGAAGACCATGAGACGCTGAGAGCATTCACTGTTTGTTTGTTTGTTTGTTTGTTTGTCCCAGTGCTGCTGTTTGTGTCGGTGTCGGCCTTCGTGGAGGAGCTCGATGACTCGTGAGTAAAACCCGATTTAATCTAACGATCAGATTTCTGCTGCTGATAATCAATAATCAGTCTGATTGATCTGGTGGTGCTTCAGCTTCATGGAGAGAAGAGGAGCCGAAGACATCTGGCTCATCAAGGTATGTGTTTACTGTGTACTGTGTTTACTGTGTACTGTGTGTACTGTGTGTAC
Source organism: Dascyllus trimaculatus (assembly GCA_024666655.1). Taxonomy (NCBI): domain Eukaryota; kingdom Metazoa; phylum Chordata; class Actinopteri; family Pomacentridae; genus Dascyllus; species Dascyllus trimaculatus. Next base: position 12,443 of record JAMOIN010000810.1, read on the forward strand.
TGTGTGTACTGTGTTTACTGTGTACTGTGTGTACTGTGTGTACTGTGTACTCTGTGTACTGTGTTTACTGTGTACTGTGTTTACTGTGTACTCTGTGTACTGTGTGTACTGTGTGTACTGTGTTTACTGTGTACTGTGTACTGTGTTTACTGTGTACTGTGTGTACTGTGTGTACTGTGTACTCTGTGTACTGTGTACTGTGTTTACTGTGTACTCTGTGTACTGTGCCTGTCTCGCTGCAGTTCTACGCCCCCTGGTGTTCCTTCTGTAAACAGCTGGATCCGGTTTGGCATCAGATCGGATCAGAACTCAGGAGTCTCGGGTCTCCAGTCCAAGTCGGCAAATCAGACGCCACCACCAGCACCGGTCAGCGGCTGTCAGCCAATCAGAATGAACGTGACAGTGACTGTCAGCCAATCAGAGCCTCTGAGGTCGAGGGCTGCTGCTCATGCTGTGTTTCTGTTTGCAGGTTTGGCCAAAGAGTTCCAGGTCAGAGGTTACCCGGCCATCTTCATGTAAGGGAGGCGCCTCACGGATCAGCCGTTCTCACTTTGACATGAAAGAGTCTTTGATTTAGATACAAGACTAGTTAAACAGGTGTTAGTTTATTCTACAGGTGTTAGTTTGTTCTGCAGGTGATTCAGACTCCAGATGTTTAACAGCTGTTTCTGGGTTTCAGGTTAAAGAAAGATGTGAAATATAATTATTTAGGACCAAGAACCAAAGATGGAATCATGGACTTTGCTGATCGAGTCGCAGGGTGAGTCCAGACAGCTGACATGCAAATTCTGCAACAACGCTGAACAGAGCATCACAGTGACGTCACAGTGATGTCACAGTGACGTCACAGTGATGTCACAGTGATGTCACAGTGACGTCACAGTGATGTCACAGTGATGTCACAGTGATGTCACAGTGACAGCCAGTGTTTGTCGTGTCGTTCAGGCCTCTGGTTCGATCTCTGAGCAGCCTGCAGCTCTTCCAGCACGCCATGAGCCGCCATGATGTCATGTTTGTTTACGTCGGCGCCACGTCACAGCTGAAGGTAGACACACACACACACACCTACACACACACACACACACCTACACACACACACACACACTGACCTGTGGTGTGTTTTCAGACGAACTACACTTCAGCAGCAGAGACTCTGATCATTGGAACCTACTTCTTCTCTGCCACCAGAGACGTTTTACCGAAGGTCTGAAACCACTGAACCCAACAGAACCGGCTAGTTAGAGTCCGTGTCGAACATCAGTGTGTGTCAGGCTGTAGTTTGTGTGTGTCAGGCTGTAGTTTGTGTGTGTCAGGCTGTAGTTTGTGTGTCAGGCTGTAGTTTGTGTGTCAAGCTGTAGTTTGTGTGTGTCAAGCTGTAGTTTGTGTGTGTCAGGCTGTAGTTTGTGTGTGTCAGGCTGTAGTTTGTGTGTCAAGCTGTAGTTTGTGTGTCAGGCTGTAGTTTGTGTGTGTCAGGCTGTAGTTTGTGTGTGTCAGGCTGTAGTTTGTGTTTCAGGCTGTAGTTTGTGTGTCAGGATGTAGTTTGTGTGTCAGGATGTAGTTTGTGTTTCAGGCTGTAGTTTGTGTGTGTCAGGCTGTAGTTTGTGTGTGTCAGGATGTAGTTTGTGTTTCAGGCTGTAGTTTGTGTGTGTCAGGCTGTAGTTTGTGTGTCAGGCTGTAGTTTGTGTGTCAGGCTGTAGTTTGTGTGTGTCAGGATGTAGTTTGTGTGTGTCAGGATGTAGTTTGTGTGTCAGGCTGTAGTTTGTGTGTGTCAGGCTGTAGTTTGTGTGTGTCAGGCTGTAGTTTGTGTGTGTCAGGCTGTAGTTTGTGTGTCAGGCTGTAGTTTGTGTTTCAGGCTGTAGTTTGTGTGTGTCAGGATGTAGTTTGTGTGTGTCAGGCTGTAGTTTGTGTGTCAGGCTGTAGTTTGTGTGTCAGGCTGTAGTTTGTGTGTGTCAGGATGTAGTTTGTGTGTGTCAGGATGTAGTTTGTGTGTGTCAGGATGTAGTTTGTGTGTCAGGCTGTAGTTTGTGTGTGTCAGGCTGTAGTTTGTGTGTGTCAGGCTGTAGTTTGTGTGTGTCAGGCTGTAGTTTGTGTGTCAGGCTGTAGTTTGTGTTTCAGGCTGTAGTTTGTGTGTGTCAGGCTGTAGTTTGTGTGTGTCAGGCTGTAGTTTGTGTGTGTCAGGCTGTAGTTTGTGTGTCAGGCTGTAGTTTGTGTTTCAGGCTGTAGTTTGTGTGTGTCAGGATGTAGTTTGTGTGTGTCAGGCTGTAGTTTGTGTGTCAGGCTGTAGTTTGTGTGTGTCAGGCTGTAGTTTGTGTGTGTCAGGCTGTAGTTTGTGTGTGTCAGGCTGTAGTTTGTGTGTCAGGCTGTAGTTTGTGTTTCAGGCTGTAGTTTGTGTGTGTCAGGATGTAGTTTGTGTGTGTCAGGCTGTAGTTTGTGTGTGTCAGGATGTAGTTTGTGTGTGTCAGGCTGTAGTTTGTGTGTCAGGCTGTAGTTTGTGTGTGTCAGGCTGTAGTTTGTGTGTGTCAGGCTGTAGTTTGTGTTTCAGGCTGTAGTTTGTGTGTGTCAGGATGTAGTTTGTGTGTGTCAGGATGTAGTTTGTGTGTGTCAGGCTGTAGTTTGTGTGTGTCAGGCTGTAGTTTGTGTGTGTCAGGCTGTAGTTTGTGTTTCAGGCTGTAGTTTGTGTGTCAGGCTGTAGTTTGTGTGTCAAGCTGTAGTTTGTGTGTCAGGCTGTAGTTTGTGTGTCAAGCTGTAGTTTGTGTTTCAGGCTGTAGTTTGTGTGTCAGGCTGTAGTTTGTGTGTCAGGCTGTAGTTTGTGTTTCAGGATGTAGTTTGTGTGTCAGGCTGTAGTTTGTGTTTCAGGCTGTAGTTTGTGTTTCAGGCTGTAGTTTGTGTGTCAGGCTGTAGTTTGTGTGTGTCAGGCTGTAGTTTGTATGTCAGGTTGTAGTTTGTGTTTCAGGATGTAGTTTGTGTTTCAGGCTGTAGTTTGTGTTTCAGGCTGTAGTTTGTGTTTCAGGATGTAGTTTGTGTTTCAGGATGTAGTTTGTGTGTCAAGCTGTAGTTTGTGTTTCAGGCTGTAGTTTGTGTGTCAGGCTGTAGTTTGTGTGTCAGGCTGTAGTTTGTGTTTCAGGCTGTAGTTTGTGTGTCAGGCTGTAGTTTGTGTGTCAGGCTGTAGTTTGTGTTTCAGGCTGTAGTTTGTGTTTCAGGCTGTAGTTTGTGTTTCAGGCTGTAGTTTGTGTGTCAGGCTGTAGTTTGTGTTTCAGGCTGTAGTTTATGTTTCAGGCTGTAGTTTGTGTTTCAGGCTGTAGTTTGTGTGTGTCAGGCTGTAGTTTATGTTTCAGGCTGTAGTTTGTGTTTCAGGCTGTAGTTTGTGTTTCAGGCTGTAGTTTGTGTTTCAGGCTGTAGTTTGTGTTTCAGGCTGTAGTTTGTGTTTCAGGCTGTAGTTTGTGTGTGTCAGGCTGTAGTTTATGTTTCAGGCTGTAGTTTGTGTTTCAGGCTGTAGTTTATGTTTCAGGCTGTAGTTTGTGTTTCAGGCTGTAGTTTGTGTTTCAGGCTGTAGTTTGTGTTTCAGGCTGTAGCTTGTGTTTCAGGCTGTAGTTTGTGTGTCAGGCTGTAGTTTGTGTGTGTCAGGCTGTAGTTTGTGTTTCAGGCTGTAGTTTGTGTGTCAGGCTGTAGTTTGTGTGTCAGGCTGTAGTTTGTGTGTCAGGCTGTAGTTTGTGTGTCAGGCTGTAGTTTGTGTTTCAGGCTGTAGTTTGTGTTTCAGGCTGTAGTTTGTGTGTCAGGCTGTAGTTTGTGTGTCAGGCTGTAGTTTGTGTTTCAGGCTGTAGTTTGTGTTTCAGGCTGTAGTTTGTGTTTCAGGCTGTAGTTTGTGTGTCAGGCTGTAGTTTGTGTTTCAGGCTGTAGTTTGTGTTTCAGGCTGTAGTTTGTGTTTCAGGCTGTAGTTTGTGTGTGTCAGGCTGTAGTTTATGTTTCAGGCTGTAGTTTGTGTGTCAGGCTGTAGTTTGTGTTTCAAGCTGTAGTTTGTGTTTCAGGCTGTAGTTTGTGTTTCAGGCTGTAGTTTGTGTTTCAGGCGGTGTCCTTGGCGTCCCTGCCGGCTGTGGTGGTCTTTAAGGACGGGACTTACTTCTCGTACAGCGGTGAGACACTGACTGGTTTATGTGACTGGGGGCTGCTGAGGACCCGGGTTCAGGTGGACTAACGTGGTTCTGGTTCTGTTGTTTCAGAGGAACGTGACGGTGACCTGACATCGTGGATCAACAGAGAACGGTTCCCAAACTTCGGTCGGATCGACAGCTACACTCTGTACGCCATGGGAGAGTCAGGTAACAGCAGCACACCTGAGGACGCTGTGATGTCACCGCCCACACAGGTAGACAGCTCTGAGTGGCCACACCTGTGGAGGTAGTTTATCCTCATCACCCCAGCTCTGATGAATAAAAAAAGACGTTTCACAGATTAGTGACTGAAACCAAGCACAGAACCAGAACCAGAACCAGAACCAGAACCGGGAGCTGAAACACTGAACCCTTCTAACATGGAACCTTTAACGATCCGATGAGACAGAATGAAACTAAAGTCTTTGTTCAGTCTGATGAAGGAGAACCGGGTCGGATCAGACCTGAATGAAAATCCACCTCCACTCTGAGGCTGCTGATTGGATCAGGTGACCTGACTCCGCCTTTCTCCTGCAGGTAAACTGGTGCTGTTGGCGCTGGTGGAGGAGAAGCACCTGTGTGACCAAAGTCTGAGGTAACACTCCTTCATTTACTTATCATGTTGGCTGTCACCTGTTCAGGTATAAGAGTCTGTGATGTCACTTGTCACCTGTTCAGGTATAAGAGTGTGTGATGTCACTTGTCACCTGTTCAGGTATAAGAGTCTGTGATGTCACTTGTCACCTGTTCAGGTATAAGAGTCTGTGATGTCACTTGTCACCTGTTCAGGTATAAGAGTGTGTGATGTCACTTGTCACCTGTTCAGGTATAAGAGTGTGTGATGTCACTTGTCACCTGTTCAGGTATAAGAGTGTGTGATGTCACTTGTCACCTGTTCAGGTATAAGAGTCTGTGATGTCACTTGTCACCTGTTCAGGTATAAGAGTGTGTGATGTCACTTGTCACCTGTTCAGGTATAAGAGTGTGTGATGTCACTTGTCACCTGTTCAGGTATAAGAGTCTGTGATGTCACTTGTCACCTGTTCAGGTATAAGAGTCTGTGATGTCACTTGTCACCTGTTCAGGTATAAGAGTCTGGTGGAGAAAGTGGCTGCAGAGCACAGAGACGCCTACAGCCGGTGAGACTTTTACTCTGAGAATCTGCTGAGAGCAAGACACAAAAATACAACCTGAAAATAACTGTCTACCTGTCCATCTGTTCATCTGTCTGTCCACCCATCTGTCTACCTGTCCACCTGTTAATCTTTCTACCTGTCTACCTGTCCATCTGTCTATCTGTCCATCTGTCTACCTGTTCATCTGTTCATCTGTCCACCTGTCTACCTGTCCACCTGTCTACCTGTCCATCTGTCCACTTGTCTACCTGTCCATCTGTCTACCTGTCCATCTGTCCACCTGTCTACCTGTCCACCTGTCTACCTGTCCATCTGTCCACCTGTCTACCTGTCCATCTGTCCACCTGTCCTTCTGTCTGCAGCAACTTCTACTTCGGCTTCATGGAGGACAGCAGCTACATTAGCGGTCTGGTGATGGGGTGAGTTTGTCCCTTTAATTTCTCGTCGGCATCTCTGATTGGACGTCTCTGATTGGACGTCTCTGATTGGACACCTGTGAGTCACTAACGTTCCTCTCGTTGTCATCAGTGATGTCATCGTGCCATCCTTCATCATTGCCAATCTGTCCAATGATGGCTATTTCCTGCCACCATTCACCGTGGAGACGGAGCAACACCTGCTGGACTTCATGGACGGAGTCCTGGATGGGAGCGTGGAGGTGAGCGAGGACAGACTCACCTGGAGACAGGACACGGTCCACCTGTCTGTCTGTCTGTCTGTGTCTCTGACTGTCTGTCTGTCTGTGTCTCAGATTCAGGGAGGAAACAGCATCACTCAGCGGTTCAGACGCCTCGTCTATGACATCAGAGTCACGCTGACAGTGAGTGATGTCATCAGTCCGCCGACTATCTGTCTGTCTGTCTGTCTGTCTGTCTGACCACCTGTCTGTCTAACCGCCTGTCTATCTGTCTGTCTTTGTGTCTGTCTGACCGCCTGTATTCTGTCTGTCTGACTGTCTGTCTGACTGTCTGTCTGAACACCTGTCTGTCTGACTGTCTGTCTGTCTAACCACCTGTCTGTCTGTCTGTCTGACCGCCTGTATTCTGTCTGTCTGACTGTCTGACCACCTGTATTCTGTCTGACTGTCTGTCTGTCTAACCACCTGTCTGTCTGACTGTCTGACCGCCTGTATTCTGTCTGTCTGACTGACTGTCTGTCTGTCTAACCACCTGTCTGTCTGACTGTCTGTCTGACTGTCTGTCTGACTGTCTGTCTGTCTAACCACCTGTCTGTCTGACTGTCTGTCTGACTGTCTGTCTGTCTGACCACCTGTCTGTCTGACTGTCTGTCTGTCTAACCACCTGTCTGTCTGACTGTCTGTCTGACTGTCTGTCTGTCTGACCACCTGTCTGTCTGACTGTCTGTCTGTCTGTCTGTCTGACTGTCTGTCTGTCTGACCACCTGTCTGTCTGACTGTCCGACCGCCTGTATTCTGTCCGTCCAGCCGATCTTCACCAAGGCTCCGCTGCTCGGCTGCTTCCTGTTCGCTGTTCCTGTTGCCGTCGGCGCCGCCCTCTGCTTCATCTGCTGTAAAGCCCGTAACTCTGCGGACGATGACGACGACGACGGCGTGGCGCTGATCGCTCCGTCCCTGCAGCAACGCAAAAGGTCCAGCGACAAGAAGTCGGACTGAGGACGGATCCAGACTTCGATCCAGAACCGCTGAGGCCTGCGTCTGTTTCACGGGAGAGATTTCTAAAGATGTTCATTGGTTCTTTACGATGCTGAGTCGACTGAATTTACAACAATCTTCAAGTCAATGTGTAGAATCATTAAATCTGGTCTGTGAATCAGCACCTCACCTGTCAGGTAACTCTGCTGCAGCCTGTAGCATCATTTCAATCACAGGAACCAAATAAAGAAACGTGTAGAACCCTCTGGTGTCTCTGAGCCTCTGCTGGTCCCTGCTGGTCTATCCGGTCCTGAACGGTCTGATGCTCCTCATTACTGCTCTGCTGCAGGAGAGGAAACGTTCTGGATCATTGGCCTTGATGTACACACTGTTAGCCTAACGGTTAGCCTGACAGTTTAGAATGACTGAGGCTAAACGTTAGGCTAGCTGTCAGGCTAAACGTTAGGCTAACTGTCAGGTTAAACGTTAGGCTGACTGTTTAGACTGACTGAGGCTAAACGTTAGGCTAACTGTCAGGCTAAACGTTAGGCTAGCTGTCAGGCTAAACGTTAGGCTAGCTGTCAGGCTAAACGTTAGGCTAACTGTCAGGCTAAACGTTAGGCTAGCTCTCAGGCTAAACATTAGGTTAACTGTCAGGCTAAATGTTAGCCTAATTGTCAGGGTATTCGTTAGGTTAACTGTCAGGCTAAATGTTAGCTTAACTGTCAGACTAAATGTTAGGCTGACTGTTTAGACTGACTGAGGCTAAATGTTAGGCTAACTGTCAGGCTAAACGTTAGGATAGCTGTCAGGCTAAACGTTAGGCTAACTGTCAGGTTAAACATTAGGTTAACTGTCAGGCTAAATGTTAGCCTAACTGTCAGGGTAATCGTTAGGTTAACTGTCAGGCTAAATGTTAGCTTAACTGTCAGGGTAATCGTTAGGTTAACTGTCAGGTTAAACATTAGGTTAACTGTCAGGCTAAATGTTAGCCTAGCTGTCAGGGTAATCGTTAGGTTAACTGTCAGGCTAAATGTTAGCCTAACTGTCAGGGTAATCGTTAGGTTAACTGTCAGGCTAAATGTTAGCTTAACTGTCACGCTAAATGTTAAGCTGACAGTTTAGACTGACAGAGGCTAAATGTTAGGCTATCTGTCAGGCTAAACATTAGGTTAACTGTCAGGCTAAACATTAGGTTAACTCTAAGGCTAAACATTAGACTAACTGTCAGGCTAAACGTTAGGCTATCTGTCAGGCTAAACGTTAGGCTAGCTGTCAGGCTAAACATTAGACTAACTGTCAGGCTAAACGTTATGCTAACTGTCAGGCTAATCGTTACGCTAACTGTCAGGCTAAGCATTAGGCTAGCTGTCAGGCTAACTGTCGGGTTAACTGTCAGGCTAAACATTAGGCTAACTGTCAGGCTAAATGTCGGGCTAGCTGTCAGGCTAATTGTTAGGCTAAGCCTGTATTGTGACCACAGTTATCACAGACTGGTTCTCTGTTGTTACTGAAGGATGTTTTGCCGTCAGACAGTGAACTGACGGAGGTTTAGTCACCATGTCTCTTCATGAGACCATGAACAGTCAGAACAGGCCAGAAGGAGCTGCTGCTCAGCATCAACACTCATTTAATGAAGCCTGTTCCAGTCCTGTGGTTCAGCTTCCTGCTTCCTGCTTCCTGCTTCCTGCTTCCTACTTCCTGCTTCCTGTCCTCTGGGGTCTCTGGAGGCTGGATGCTGATGTTGGTTGGTAACATTCCTCATAGTTTCCACCAACAGTCGCTGCTCTGCTCAGCGGCTGTCTGGGATCTGTCACCTGAATACAACCACCCAGACCACATGGACCTGGTCTGACCTCGGGTCCTACCTGTTGGTCTTTAATCCCCACTTTCCTCAGTGTCTCGATGAACGGGTCCGGTTCTGACAGCACAGATGACATCACAGATGACATCACAGATGACATCCAACATGGCTGCTGGTGGTGACCTTAGTCTGTGTCAGCGTGTGAACGTGGAAACAACACAGTGAGGGGGATTGTCACTGTACACCGGTTTAGAAGAAGGAGAAGAAGAAGGAGGAGAAGAAGAAGGAGGAGGAGGAGGAGGAGAAGAAGAGAAGAAGAGAATAAGAGAAGAAGGAGGAGGAGAAGGAGGAGGAGGAGGAGAAGAAGGAGGAGAAGAAGAAGAAGAAGAAGAAGAGAAGAAGGAGGAGGAGGAGAAGAAGAGAAGAAGGAGGAGGAGGAGAAGGAGAAGAAGAAGGAGGAGGAGAAGGAGAAGAAGAGAAGAAGGAGGAGGAGGAGAAGAAGAAGAAGAGAAGAAGGAGTAGGAGAAGAAGGAGGAGGAGGAGGAGGAGGAGAGGAGCTGTCACTGTTGTTCATAGAGCACATTAAAAGACAGGCAGAGTGCTTCAGTAGAGAACAGGAATAATGACCACGTCAGGTTAAACTGTTGGAGTCGCTGCCCTCCGGTCTTGCAGATGATGTAAAAATACCGGACTGGTTTAAATCCTGCTATTCGCTGATCACCTGTGGAGAAGCAGTGGCCTGTGCTGCCTGTAGGGGGCAGCGTTGCGCTCTACCGTGTCCAGCCTGAAGAAGAAGAGCGGCGGTGCTAACAGCTAACGGCTAACAGCACTGCGATAACGGACCGTCCTGTCGGGAGCGGACTCACCGACCGCCAGCGGACCGACACCGGACCGACACCGAAACTTTCTCTCATGTCGCTGCTGAGCTGAAGAAGCTTCTGGAAGCTGTTCGTGAACGCGCACGGTCTCCATGGCTACGGAGGAGTTGTACGAGGTGACGCGACCTGATGCTAACATGCTAACGGTGGCTAGCGGTTGAGAGTTGGTTAAGTTTGTGAAGTTGACGGGCTGCGGCCGCAGAACTGAAGAAAAGTCGCAGAAAGCGGTTAGTTAGCAGCTGGTCGACTTGTCCAAGAGGGTCAGGGTGTGTCAGGTGGAGGACTTTAACCCGGATAAAGATTACAGACTGGGTTAGCTTCTGGAGCTAGCAGTATAGTTAGCTCCCGTTAGCTCCGGTTAGCTCCTGTTAGCTCGGTGCTTCGGTCCGGAGGATGCTGCTGATTAGAGGTTTCTCAGTCTGACTGACTTCAGGCAGACTCCTGATGATTCTGTGAAATGTGTTTGGACTCAGAGACCGAAAGAAACTTTGGTTTCAAACTTTGATCAAACTTTGATCAGGTTTTAATCACTGAGCCGGATCGATAACTAACTACTGCCACTTGACTAATTTACTGGTTAGTCGATTAATCCAAACGATCAATTTCCTTCTGAAAGCAAAATGACTGTTTGATCTGAGTTTGATTTATAAACTGTGACTCATTGGAGCAGTTTAATGAGCACAGGGAGCAGGAGAGAAGCTGGCAGGCGTCATGTCGCTGCTGTGTTCTGACTCTAAACCGTCTCATGTTCTGCTTCATTTATGGAACCTTTGGCTCTGAAACCAGCCGACCAATGGCTGCAGCCGACAACCACTGACATCACGACACAACAAGCATCTACCTTTGTGTTCTCCTCATGGTTTCAGTCGTAGCATCTGGACTTGCATGAGTTTATCGGAGACGTTCCACCTCTTGTCTTGGATGAGAGGTGGAACGTCTTGGAGAAGCCGAGGCTGGTTTCAGAGGTAGATGTGAAGCATGGTGGTGGCAGCATCATGGTACATTATGAAGCATGGTGGTGGCAGCATCATGCTACATTGTGAAGCATGGTGGTGGCAGCATCATGGTACATTATGAAGCATGGTGGTGGCAGCATCATGCTACATTGTGAAGCATGGTGGTGGCAGCATCATGCTACATTGTGAAGCATGGTGGTGGCAGCATCATGGTACATTATGAAGCATGGTGGTGGCAGCATCATGGTACATTGTGAAGCATGGTGGTGGCAGCATCATGGTACATTATGAAGCATGGTGGTGGCAGCATCATGGTACATTATGAAGCATGGTGGTGGCAGCATCATGCTACATTGTCAGCTGTGAATCCAAACTAGCCTGTAGTTTTGTTGTGTTTCCCCTCGTTGTGTGAACTGATATCAGAGAGTGGTTTTATTGATTCTTAGCTGTTATTGAACAAAACACACCTGTCCAGTCAGTGACGTGTTACTAAAAGGAATGTTTAAAGAGTGGGCGTGTCTTAGCGTGTGGATCTTACTGGTCAGGTGACGCTGCTAACAGTGCGATGCTGTAACCTGCAGGTGGAGCGCATCGTGGACAAAAGGAAGAACAAGAAAGGGAAGGTGGAGTACCTGGTCAGGTGGAGAGGCTACGGCTCAGAGGGGGACACCTGGGAGCCGGAGACTCACCTGTCCACCTGCATGAACTACGTCCACGACTTTAACCGTCAGTACGCCGAGAGGCAGAGAGACGCCACACTGCTGCGCTCCACTCGCAGCTCGCCCAGCCTGCACTACAGCTCCGCCCACAGGCCGCCCTGCAGGCCGCCGCCCACTGCCCGCAGTGACATCAGCCCAGGTGTAGCTGGAGACTGCAACCAGCTGAAAGCTCCTCTCAGCCCACCCCACCTGCCCCGCGCCGGACCAACCCGTCCTGCCTCCATCGGCTCCCAGCAGCCCCCTGACAGGTTCAGCAGCGGTCTGATGTCGGCGTCTCCGGCCGGCTCCGCCCGCCGCAGCCTAGATCTGTCAAAGACCGGCATCAAGATCCTGGTCCCGAAGAGTCCGATGAACAGCCGACTGGACTCGGAGGAGTCTCCCAGCGAGGCGGCTCACAGCCTGGAGGCCGGAGCTCAGGAAGCTCACCTGGTCCCACCTGAAGTCGCCCTGCTGGAGAAACCAGCAGGAGTGCAGCTGGGGCCCGGAGAGGAGAGGGCCCGCATGGGGACCCGGCCACGCAGCCAGAACCCCCTGCCGCCGCCCCGAACCCCCATAACCCCCGCTGCCATGCGCTCCCTCACCGGCACAGGTGAGTCCTTAGTCTTTGTTCAGGTCCAGCATGACGGCAAATCTAAGCTAGAGCTGCAGCAGGTAAAAGAGTACTGCATTAGTTGTCAACTAACACGAACACTACATCTACCCTCTAGTACTACATGTACCCTCTAGTACTACATGTACCCTCTAGTACTACATGTACCCTCTAGTACTACATTTACCCTCTAGTACTACATGTACCCTCTAGTACTACATGTACCCTCTAGTACTACATTTACCCTCTAGTACTACATTTACCCTCTAGTACTACATGTACCCTCTAGTACTACATTTACCCTCTAGTACTACATTTACCCTCTAGTACTACATTTACCCTCTAGTACTACATGTACCCTGTAGTACTACATGTACCCTCTAGTACTACATGTACCCTCTAGTACTACATGTACCCTCTAGTACTACATTTACCCTCTAGTACTACATGTACCCTGTAGTACTACATTTACCCTCTAGTACTACATTTACCCTCTAGTACTACATGTACCCTGTAGTACTACATGTACCCTGTAGTACTACATGTACCCTCTAGTACTACATTTACCCTCTAGTACTACATGTACCCTCTAGTACTACATTTACCCTCTAGTACTACATATACCCTCTAGTACTACATGTACCCTCTAGTACTACATGTACCCTCTAGTACTACATGTACCCTCTAGTACTACATATACCCTCTAGTACTACATGTACTCTCTAGTACTACATATACCCTCTAGTACTACATTTACCCTCTAGTACTACATGTACCCTCTAGTACTACATTTACCCTCTAGTACTACATATACCCTCTAGTACTACATTTACCCTCTAGTACTACATGTACCCTCTAGTACTACATTTAGTACTACATTTACCCTCTAGTACTACGTATACTCTCTAGTACTACATGTACCCTCTAGTACTACATTTACCCTCTAGTACTACATGTACCCTCTAGTACTACATGTACCCTCTAGTACTACATATACCCTCTAGTACTACATGTACCCTCTAGTACTACATTTACCCTCTAGTACTACATATACCCTCTAGTACTACATATACCCTCTAGTACTGGTGGCTTTAATAACCATAGTTAGTGTTATCGGTAAGGTTAGCGGATGCTAACTGTTAGCGGACTGGTGGGTTCGAGGCAGGTGAACTGACCAGAACGTTCCTGTTGTTTTTGCTTCGTTCCGTCTCCTCCAGGAAACTCGGCGCTGATGGAGGCCGTCGCAGCCAGCGGGATGTCAGGTGTGCAAAGTGCTGTTGCCGGGGCAACCAGTGTGACGGGGAAACGGCGTCTAGAGGAGCGATCGGCGTTCGACAAACGTCTGCGGTTCAGCGTTCGGCAAACGGAGAGCGCCTACCGTTACCGCGACATCGTGGTCAAGAAACAAGATGGCTTCACCCACATCCTGCTGTCCACCAAGAGCTCCGAGAACAACACGCTCAACCCCGAGGTCAGGCCCCGCCCCACTAGCCAGGCCCCGCCCCATGTGTTAGACCCCGCCCACACACTTTGAGACTGTGACATCACAAACACCTGATCACCTGCATATCTCCTCCCTGTCAGGTGATGAAGGAGATCCAGAGCGCCATGGCGACGGCAGCATCAGATGACAGCAAGCTGGTGTTGCTCGGCGCCGTCGGCAGCGTCTTCTGCTGCGGCCTCGACTTCCTGTATTTCATCAGACGCCTGACAGACGACAGGAAGAAGGAGAGCATCAAGATGGCCGAGACCATCAGGTAACGGCCACAGGTGACGGCGCTGTGTGATGTCATCAGAGAGTAAGGAGCGTTGACCTCTGACTTCCTCTTCCTCAGAACCTTCGTCAACACCTTCATCCAGTTCAGGAAGCCGATCGTGGCGGCGGTGAACGGGCCGGCGCTCGGTCTGGGGGCGGCCATCTTGCCGCTCTGCGATGTGGTGTGGGCCAATGAGAAGGCCTGGTTCCAGACGCCGTACACGTCCTACGGCCAGACGCCCGACGCCTGCTCCTCCTTCACCTTCCCCCGCATCATGGGCCTCGCCTCGGTCAGTGCTGCTGCTGTTACCCCCTGCTGTTCATTCACCTCCTCACCCCCTCATTCACCTCCTCACCCCCTCATTCACCTCCTCACCCCCTCATTCACCTCCTCACCCCCTCATTCACCTCCTCACCCCCTCATTCACCTCCTCACCCCTTCATTCACCTCCTCACCCCCTCATTCACCTCCTCACCCCATCATTCACCTCCTCACCCCATCATTCACCTCCTCACCCCCTCATTCACCTCCTCACCCCCTCATTCACCTCCTCACCCCATCATTCACCTCCTCACCCCTTCATTCACCTCCTCACCCCTTCACCTCCTCACCCTCTCCCGTTGTGTCTTCCAGGCCAATGAGCTGCTGCTGAGCGGCAGGAAGTTGACGGCCCAGGAGGCGTGTTCTAAAGGTCTGGTGTCTCAGGTTCTGTGGCCGGGAACCTTCACTCAGGAAGTGATGCTGCGAATCAAAGAGCTGGTGACGGTGGACTCCCAGGTTAGTCTCACACACACACACACACACACACACACACTCACACACTCACACACACACACTCACACACACACACTCACACACACACACACACACACACTCACACACACACACACACACACACACACACACACACACACACACACACACACCACTTATATACGAGTGTTCAGTTTTACATCTGGATCCTGACCTAAGAACTAAGACCTGAAGAACCAATGAGCGTTTCTGAAAGTGCAGACCTTTGATTTCTACGGACTCATTACTGAAACCAGTTTGCAGCTGATCTGGGTCCAGGTTCTAGCAGAACTCCAGTGTGTTGTTCCTCCTACATGTCATGTGTCTATCTGCTGGACTGATGAGGTTCTGATCCATGTGGACCCCCCTCTGTGTCTGAAGGTGGAGCTCTGTTTGTGTGTTTACTGTCAGTGGATGGTCTCTGACCTGTGGTCTGGTTCTGCGGGTTCTTGACCCTCCATGCTGTCTCTGGTCCTCCCCTGCTGCAGGTTCTGCGGGAGTCCAAAGCCCTGGTGAGGAACACGAGCCGCGGTGCCCTGGAGCAGGCCAACGAGCGCGAGTGTGAAGCCCTGAAGAGAGTCTGGGGCTCATCGCAGGGCACCGACTCCATCCTGCAGTACCTGCAGAGGAGGACCGAGCTCTGCTAGAACCTGGACCAGGACTAGAGCCTGGACTGAACCAGGACTGTCTCTCTGACTCAGTGACTCAGCAGATTCTGAAACGTGGGATTTCTCCTTTTGTTGTGAACCTTTTAAGTTATACTTTCAGCAGATGCTGAGTGAAGACCAGTGGAACATCCACAGACTTGTGTTCTGACAACGAGTCCAACAAGCATCAGGTCCACCTCTGCCTCCACCTCAGAAACACTTCAGGACACGTTAGCTTAGCCGTAGCTTAGCCATAGCTTAGCCGTAGCTTAGCTGTAGCTTAACTGTAGCTTAGCCAGCACGTTTGTCTTCACTGTAGACAACAAACTTAACTCGTGGCTGGATATTAGCTCACAGGGGCCTCCACAGGGTTCCATCCTGGGTCCTCTTTGGTGGTAACATCAGGAAACACAGGGCCGATTATTTACTGTTGTGCCTGTCAGACCAAACTGAGGGTTTACGCCTGAAGGGAACCTGAACAGACGTCCTCAGGGTTAAATGCCTGGAATCAGACTGATTCTATGACGAATTAAAACGGCAGGTTTCTTTACAACTTGTGAACAGTCTTTAAATAAAGATGGGATAATAAGCTAAGCTAGGCTAGGCTAGGATAGCAGTTTCCCCTGCCTCCGGCTGTTATGCTAAGCTAAGCTAACAGGTGGAGCCCTCAGAGGTGAAGCTGATGTGCAACACGAAGTGTGGTGGAGGACAGCAGGATGATGAAATGTTGGACTGCTCCTTTAACTGGATGTTTTCTTACATGTAAATGCCCTGCAGCGCCCCCCTCAGGACAGACTGATCCGCCTGCAGGGGGCCCTGACAGGGACATAACCATGCAGTGATGAATTATGGGTAAGTAGTGGCACCTGTCAGGTGGACAGTCCGTGTCAGATTAAACTCAGATGAAGTTACTGCTGTGTCGGCTGGTTTGTGTTGATGAAGGTGAGCTGAACTTGTTACCTGGAAACACCTGAGATCGGCCCGATGACGTCACTCATCCAGGTTCACTTTTCATTGTCTGAGCAAACACATTTACACAAAGCCGCTCGTCAACCTGGTGAGTCAGCCACCGCTTCTGAGCGTGCTCACAGGTAAGGGGCGGAGCTTTCACTAGATGACCAAACATGGACAAGATAAAGAAACCAGCAGCAGTTTTAACTCCAGTGTGATCAGAAGATGGAGTCGTACTTAATGCTGCCAACCGAAGAGAACAGTTCAAGAGTAATAATGTACCGTGACAGACGGTCAGGTCACAGGGACCACGAGGGACCAGAACTTCTCTAGTCCAGACTGTAGTCTCAGTTCATCACATCATGATGCTGCCACCACCGTGCTTGGTGGCCTCCCCTTCTAGTCTCCTTCTTTAACTCCTTCAGAGGAGTCATAGGAGTCTTGGTGTCCTCATGCTGGTCCAGGTGTTGAGGTCAGGTGTCCCAGGTGTTCAGGACTACGTGTCTCCAGCTGAACAGGCTCACAACTTAAAGGTTCTTGTTTTTTCCAGCTGTCAAACCGTTCTTCACTGAGGGGCTTCATGTCTGTAATAAAGTTCTCTCACTGATGATTACCGGGTTCAAGGGATCAGTCCACCCAGACCAGAACGGTTCTGTGGCTGGAACAGTCCAGTCTGCTGTGCTGCAGCTGCTGGTTCTGGTCCTCTGTCGGAGCTGCTGTGGACCGTCCAGCAGGGGGCAGCACTGGACCTTCTTAGACCCATGAACAGTCACTTCCTCATGTGGAATCCTGCAGTCTGGCCTCTGCTCAGCTGGCAGCAGCGTCTCCAGTCCGACCTGTAGCTCAGACTGGGAGTGCTGGTTTTGGTCCGTTTGTCCAATCAAATGACGGTGGGTCGATGTTCCATCCTGAAGAAAGACCGTGGAACCATCTGATGAACATGATGGATACATGGATCTTATGTGTGACTCCTTAGTGGGGCTGGTAGCTGAGGTCAGACAGCAGGTTCTGCTCCTTTTACTTCACTGTGGTTTGTTTAAACTGTGATCTGAAGTAGAACCAGAGGAACCAGAACCACATGGAGGAGCAGAACCACAGACGTGTCCTGTCAGCAGGACTCACTAGGATGATGGAAGACTTTGTGTTTACAGTCTGGTTCACCGCTTCTTCTGGGATGTTTTATCAATGAGACGTAAAGAATGAAAAAATACAAATAAAACACCTGAGTTCTAAACTTCAGTCGCTGTAGTTCCTGGTTGTTCCACCAGGTGGAGCCTCTTACTGTTTAATACTGTAGAGACCAGAGGAGGCGTCACTCAGACTACAGGTCATGTTGGAAGCAGAGAGCATTGTGGGAGTTTAGCTGCAACGGGCACCATGACAAAGACTAATGTGGAGGTTAATGACCTCCAACCAGAGCTGCTGTTTTTAAGATAAACATTTTGTGTTTTATGGCAACAGATGGAACCAAACCCAGAGTCTGTGGATTAAACAGAAGCAGCTCAGAACAAATGTGATCAGTTTGTGTTATTGATTAACCTGATTAATAGTTCTGATAACTGTTCATTAAGAATTTTATTTCAGGTCCAGACGTCCTGCAGCAACCTGCCCTCCCTCCCAGACACTGCATGTTGACGTGTTGCTGTAGTTGCATGTTGACATGATGCTGTAGTTGCAGGTTGACATGTTGCTTTAGTTGCAGGTTGACATGTTGCTGTAGTTGCATGTTGACGTGTTGTTATAGTTGCATGCTGATGTGATGCTTCAGTTGCACATTGATGTGTTGGTGTAGTCACATGTTGACAGGTTGCTTTAGTTGCATGTTGACGTGTTGCTGTAGTCGCATGTTGACGTGTTGCTGTAGTTGCATGTTGACATGTTGCTGTAGTTGCAGGTTGACATGTTGCTGTAGTTGCAGGTTGACATGTTGCTGTAGTTGCATGTTGACATGTTGCTGTAGTTGCATGTTGACATGTTGCTGTAGTTGCATGTTGACATGTTGCTGTAGTTGCAGGTTGATGTGTTGCTGTAGTTGCATGTTGACACGTTGCTGTAGTTGCATGTTGACACGTTGCTGTAGTTGCATGTTGACATGTTACTGTAGTTGCAGGTTGATGTGTTGCTGTAGTTGCATGTTGACGTGTTGCTGTAGTTGCATGTTGACATGTTACTGTAGTTGCATGTTGACGTGTTGCTGTAGTTGCATGTTGACATGTTACTGTAGTTGCACGTTGGTGTATTACTGTAGTTGCATGTTGACATGTTGCTGTAGTTGCATGTTGACGTGTTGCTGTAGTTGCATGTTGACATGTTGCTGTAGTTGCAGGTTGACATGTTGCTGTAGTTGCAGGTTGATGTGTTGCTGTAGTTGCATGTTGACGTGTTGCTGTAGTTGCAGGTTGACATGTTGCTGTAGTTGCAGGTTGATGTGTTGCTGTAGTTGCATGTTGACGTGTTGCTGTAGTTGCAGGTTGACGTGTTGCTGTAGTTGCAGGTTGACATGTTGCTGTAGTTGCATGTTGACGTTTTAGTTGCATGTTGACATGTTGCTGTAGTTGCAGGTTGACATGTTGCTGTAGTTGCATGTTGACACGTTGCTGTAGTTGCATGTTGACACGTTACTGTAGTTGCACGTTGGTGTATTACTGTGGTTGCATGTTGACATGTTGCTGTCGTTGCATGTTGACGTTTTAGTTGCATTTTGACGTGTTGCTGTAGTTGCAGGTTGACGTGTTGCTGTAGTTGCAGGTTGACATTTTAGTTGCATGTTGACATTTTGCTGTAGTTGCAGGTTGACTTGTTGCTGTAGTTGCATGTTGATGTGTTGCTGTAGTTGCATGTTGACGTGTTGCTGTAGTTGCATGTTGACATGTTGCTGTAGTTGCAGGTTGACGTGTTGCTGTAGTTGCATGTTGACGTGTTGCTGTAGTTGCATGTTGACATGTTGCTGTAGTTGCATGTTGACATGTTGCTGTAGTTGCATGTTGACATGTTGCTGTAGTTGCAGGTTGACATGTTGCTGTAGTTGCAGATTGATGTGTTGCTGTAGTTGCATGTTGACACGTTGCTGTAGTTGCATGTTGACACGTTGCTGTAGTTGCATGTTGACATGTTACTGTAGTTGCAGGTTGATGTGTTGCTGTAGTTGCATGTTGACGTGTTGCTGTAGTTGCATGTTGACATGTTACTGTAGTTGCATGTTGACGTGTTGCTGTAGTTGCATGTTGACATGTTACTGTAGTTGCACGTTGGTGTATTACTGTAGTTGCATGTTGACATGTTGCTGTAGTTGCATGTTGACGTGTTGCTGTAGTCGCATGTTGACATGTTGCTGTAGTTGCAGGTTGACATGTTGCTGTAGTTGCATGTTGACATGTTGCTGTAGTTGCAGGTTGACATGTTGCTGTAGTTGCAGATTGATGTGTTGCTGTAGTTGCATGTTGACACGTTGCTGTAGTTGCATGTTGACACGTTGCTGTAGTTGCATGTTGACATGTTACTGTAGTTGCAGGTTGATGTGTTGCTGTAGTTGCATGTTGACGTGTTGCTGTAGTTGCATGTTGACATGTTACTGTAGTTGCATGTTGACGTGTTGCTGTAGTTGCATGTTGACATGTTACTGTAGTTGCACGTTGGTGTATTACTGTAGTTGCATGTTGACATGTTGCTGTAGTTGCATGTTGACGTGTTGCTGTAGTTGCATGTTGACATGTTGCTGTAGTTGCAGGTTGACATGTTGCTGTAGTTGCAGGTTGATGTGTTGCTGTAGTTGCATGTTGACGTGTTGCTGTAGTTGCAGGTTGACGTGTTGCTGTAGTTGCAGGTTGATGTGTTGCTGTAGTTGCATGTTGACGTGTTGCTGTAGTTGCAGGTTGACGTGTTGCTGTAGTTGCAGGTTGACATGTTGCTGTAGTTGCATGTTGACGTTTTAGTTGCATGTTGACATGTTGCTGTAGTTGCAGGTTGACATGTTGCTGTAGTTGCATGTTGACACGTTGCTGTAGTTGCATGTTGACACGTTACTGTAGTTGCACGTTGGTGTATTACTGTGGTTGCATGTTGACATGTTGCTGTCGTTGCATGTTGACGTTTTAGTTACATTTTGACGTGTTGCTGTAGTTGCAGGTTGACGTGTTGCTGTAGTTGCAGGTTGACATTTTAGTTGCATGTTGACATTTTGCTGTAGTTGCAGGTTGACTTGTTGCTGTAGTTGCATGTTGATGTGTTGCTGTAGTTGCATGTTGACGTGTTGCTGTAGTTGCATGTTGACATGTTGCTGTAGTTGCATGTTGACACGTTACTGTAGTTGCACGTTGGTGTATTACTGTGGTTGCATGTTGAGATGTTGCTGTCGTTGCATGTTGACGTTTTAGTTGCATGTTGACATGTTGCTGTAGTTGCAGGTTGACGTGTTGCTGTAGTTGCATGTTGACGTGTTGCTGTAGTTGCATGTTGACATGTTGCTGTAGTTGCATGTTGACGTGTTGCTGTAGTTGCAGGTTGACGTGTTGCTGTAGTTGCATGTTGACATGTTGCTGTAGTTGCAGGTTGACGTGTTGCTGTAGTTGCATGTTGACGTGTTGCTGTAGTTGCATGTTGACATGTTGCTGTAGTTGCAGGTTGAATGTTGCTGTCAAAGCTGCAGACTTCCTGCTCCTGGAGTTTGAACAGACGTGTTGGTGCTCCTTGGCGTGTCCACTGCGTGTTGTCGGTGTGTCTGGCTGTGCTGAGCTGCATGTGTGTAATGCGGCTGTCAGCAGCGTCATTATTGTGTCGACACGCCTTGTAGTGTTGGTGGAGACACGCCAAACGTAAGGCGCCACTTTATGAGAGCAATGATCTCACCCCGACCTGTGAGTGTGTGTGTGTGTGTGTGTGTGTGTGTGTGTGAGTGTGTGTGTGTGTGTGTGTGAGTGTGTGTGTGTGTGTGTGTGTGTGAGTGTGTGTGTGACTGTGTGTGACTGTGTGTGTGTGTGAGTGTGTGTGTGTGTGTGTGTGTGTGTGAGTATGTGTGTGTGTGTGTGTGTGAGTGTGTGTGTGTGTGTGAGTGTGTGTGTGTGTGAGTGTGTGTGTGTGTGTGTGAGTGTGTGTGTGTGAGTGTGTGTGTGTGTGTGTGTGTGTGTGTGTGTGTGTGTGTGCTCTCTGGCTTCTCCTTTAGACCAGCTGTTGAACAGAGGAGGTTTGTGTGTTGAGCTGCTGTAACACCTGAGCGGTAACCGGCTGCTGGTTGGTTAACAGGACGTTCGTCTGGCTTCAGGTGGGTCATGTGACTTCAGTGTTTCTGCCGTCTGACCAGTTCTGGACACGTTCTGCAGCTTGGAGTGGGTCTCAGGTTCCGTCTGGTTCTGTTCAGGTTGTTTATTTGTTGTCTGGGACCACAGCTGAGTCTCCACAAGGAAAACTGCAGACATGGATCCAGCAGAGGACCTGGTTCAGCTGCTGGACCCTGAACGTGGAAGAAGGTGCAACATTTTTAAACCAGGGTGGGGGTGTGGCCTCGGAACAGTCCTGCAGGTGTAAACGTTGAGGAAACGTTCAGGAAACGTTCAGTAAACTTCAGTCTGTTCCTTCAAAAATCTTAATGAAGGCTGGAGATCTTTGCTCTTTATGAAAGTAACACTGGAGATCAGTGAGAGCAGATCGACCAACTGACCCACCAGAGCACCTGGAGAACACCTGGAGAACACCTGGGGAACACCTGGAGAACACCTGGAGAACACCTGGAGAACACCTGGGGAACACCTGGAGAACACCTGGAGAACACCTGGAGAACACCTGGGGAACACCAGCTCTAAACAGAAGGAGGCTTCAACCAGCATGAACGTTTTTTCAGGTCAAGACTTGAACTTCAACTTAAACGCTGTCAGCAAGTACAAAGTTTTATTATCGAAATATTCACAACTTGTTTATTACATCCAGAGAATAAATATCACAGGAACAGAGCTGACTTCAGGTAATGTGTCAGAAGCTGCTGCTGAGCGTCTTCAGTATGAAATGTTCCCAGAACTGGATGGTCACATATGAAGAACGTCACAGCTGGAGTGAAGCTGAAGATGCCAGATGACCAGCTGTCCTGATGGTCCAGTAGTCGGGTTGAGCCGTCCTCACAGTTCCAGTCTGGACCAGCTTGAGTTCCTCCAAGACGTCGTGAAACATCTTGGAGGAACTGAAGCTGGTCCAGAAGCTACGACTGAAACCACGAGGACGACCAGGACCTGCTCTGTCTGAGCAAACGGCAGCAGACGTGATGGATCTCTGGGCTTTAGACTCCCAGCAGGATCCCAGAGAACAGCGAGTCCTGCAGGACGCTGATGGACGATCCGGTGGCGTTGTCCACGAACACCGACACGTACTCCCCCGCCTGCAACACAGCACAACACCGTCACCCACACCGCTCCAGCAGGGGTGACTCCCCCTCAGTCTCTCTGATCCTCTACCTGCTGAGCTGACAGGTGAGTTTCCTACCTGGAGATACAGAGTTCCTGTCAGTAAGATGCTGAATGTTCCTCCAGCTGCTGCCACGCCCATCACCGACTCCACAGAGCTGAAACACAAAACATGCATCAGTCCTTCAGCGTGACGGGGGGCTTTCCCCTGGTCTGGACTCGTGGCCTGAAGCCCGTCTGAACTGGTGGAAGACGTTTTGGTTCTGATGGTTTTCCTTGGTGCTGAATCTAAACCCAGTCTGTGAACGTCACATGTTTAATGTTTTACTCACAGGTTGCTCTGGCAGAGCGACTCGATGCAGATCGCTGCTCTCACGCTGTCTCTGAGCCGGACCTGGACTCTGTCTCCAGACTCTGAAACACAAAAGCCTGTGAAGGTTCTCAGTCGTCCGGGTCAGGGTCGTCCTCCTCGGTGTAAAGTTGTGTGTCGTCGGCGTATCGGAGTGTTCTGATACGCTGACAGCATTCTGAGTTTCAGTCGTAGCATCTGGACTTGGTTGAGCTTCTAGAAGACGTTCCACCTCTCGTCTTCTAGAAACTCAACCAAGTCCAGATGTTATGATTGAAACTACGAGGACATACGTTCACAAAGTAAACCTGGACTGGAAGCTGAAGGAAGGTTTTATGACGTGGTTAAGGTTAGGATGAGAAGATCCTCGGCTCCCCACTTCACCCAACGACTCTGGTTAGGGTTCAGGTGTAGCGTTGGGGGAACCGTTGGAACATTTCTTCTATCTCAGCTGATTTATTACACTTCTGTTGTATTTATTTAGCTACAGATCATCTCATGTTGCTGGTGGACCGTCACACGTCACCACATGCTGCCAGTTAGTCAGTTAGTCTGACTCCCAGGAAACGTTGAGTTGAACCAGTTAAACCCACAGTCTCACCACTTTGGACTGGTCCAAAGTGGTGAGACTGTGGGGGTGTTCACAGGTGGTTTAGTCCTGAACACCTCCTGGTTGAGGAGCGGTGTCGTTTGGTTGAATGTGGACCTTTGGAAGCTGCCGGCTGGCTTCAGGTGTTGGTGTTGATGTGTCTGACAGGTACTGACCAATGAGCAGGCTGGAGGTGAGCTGGTAGAAGCCCGACACCGGGGCGCTGTAGCGGCCGCTGCTGGAGTTGAAGCTGACGCCTCGCTGGAGGCTTCGCTCCGAGTCCGAAGGCTGCAGAGGCAAAGGTGGAAACACCATCAGCTGTAGAGCAACACAACCGTAGAGCAACACAACCGTAGAGCAACACAACTGTAGAGCAACACAACTGTAGAGCAACACAACCGTAGAGCAACACAGCTGTAGAGCAACACAACCGTAGAGCAACACAACCGTAGAGAAACACAACTGTAGAGCAACACAACCGTAGAGCAACACAACCGTAGAGCAACACAACTGTAGAGCAACACAACCGTAGAGAAAACACAACCGTAGAGCAACACAACCGTAGAGCAACACAACTGTAGAGCAACACAGCTGTAGAGCAACACAGCTGTAGAGCAACACAACTGTAGAGCAACTCAACTGTAGAGCAACACAACTGTAGAGCAACACAACTGTAGAGCAACCCAACTGTAGAGCAACACAACCGTAGAGCAACACAACCGTAGAGAAACACAACTGTAGAGCAACACAACCGTAGAGCAACACAACCGTAGAGCAACACAACTGTAGAGCAACACAACCGTAGAGAAAACACAACCGTAGAGCAACACAACCGTAGAGCAACACAACTGTAGAGCAACACAGCTGTAGAGCAACACAGCTGTAGAGCAACACAACTGTAGAGCAACTCAACTGTAGAGCAACACAACTGTAGAGCAACACAACTGTAGAGCAACCCAACTGTAGAGCAACACAGCTGTAGAGCAACACAGCTGTAGAGCAACACAACTGTAGAGCAACCCAGCTGTAGAGCAACACAGCTGTAGAGCAACACAGCTGTAGAGCAACACAGCCGTAGAGCAACACAACCGTAGAGCAAAACAACTGTAGAGCAACACAACCGTAGAGCAACACAACCGTAGAGCAACACAACCGTAGAGCAACACAACTGTAGAGCAACCCAGCTGTAGAGCAACCCAGCTGTAGAGCAACACAACTGTAGAGCAACCCAGCTGTAGAGCAACCCAGCTGTAGAGCAACCCAGCTGTAGACAAACCCAGCTGTAGACAAACCCAGCTGTAGAGCAACCCAGCTGTAGAGCAACACAACCGTAGAGCAACACAACCGTAGAGCAACACAACTGTAGAGCAACCCAACTGTAGAGCAACCCAACTGTAGAGCAACACAGCTGTAGAGCAACCCAGCTGTAGAGCAACACAACCGTAGAGCAACACAACCGTAGAGCAACCCAGCTGTAGAGCAACACAACTGTAGAGCAACACAACTGTAGAGCAACCCAGCTGTAGAGCAACACAACTGTAGAGCAACACAACCGTAGAGCAACACAACTGTAGAGCAACCCAGCTGTAGAGCAACACAACTGTAGAGCAACACAACTGCAGAGCAACCCAGCTGTAGAGCAACACAACTGTAGAGCAACCCAGCTGTAGAGCAACACAACTGTAGAGCAACCCAGCTGTAGAGCAACACAACTGTCAACCTGACCGAAACACAGGACGTCTAGACAGCTACAGCTAGATGTACTACAGGTAGAAGTACTACAGGTAGATGTACTACAGGTAGATGTACTACAGGTACTCATAGATGTACTACAGCTAGATGTACTACAGGTACTCATAGATGTACTACAGCTAGATGTACTACAGCTAGATGTACTACAGCTAGATGTACTACAGGTACTTATAGATGTACTACAGCTAGATGTACTACAGCTAGATGTACTACAGGTACTTATAGATGTACTACAGCTAGATGTACTACAGGTAGATGTACTACAGCTAGATGTACTACAGGTAGATATACTACAGCTAGATGTACTACAGGTACTTATAGATGTACTACAGCTAGATGTACTACAGGTAGATGTACTACAGCTAGATGTACTACAGGTAGATGTACTACAGCTAGATGTACTACAGGTAGATGTATTACAGGTACTTATAGATGTACTACAGGTAGATGTACTACAGCTAGATGTACTACAGGTAGAAGTACTACAGGTAGAAGTACTACAGGTACTTATAGATGTACTACAGGTAGAAGTACTACAGGTACTTATAGATGTACTACAGCTAGATGTACTACAGGTACTCATAGATGTACTACAGCTAGATGTACTACAGCTAGATGTACTACAGCTAGATGTACTACAGGTACTTATAGATGTACTACAGCTAGATGTACTACAGGTAGATGTATTACAGGTACTTATAGATGTACTACAGGTAGATTTACTACAGCTAGATGTACTACAGGTACTTATAGATGTACTACAGGTACTTATAAATGTACTACAGCTAGATGTACTACAGGTACTTATAAATGTACTACAGCTAGATGTACTACAGGTACTTATAGATGTACTACAGCTAGATGTACTACAGGTACTTATAGATGTACTACAGCTAGATGTACTACAGGTATTTATAGATGTACTACTACTACAGCTAGATGTACTACAGGTACTTATAGATGTACTACAGGTATTTATAGATGTACTACAGGTATTTATAGATGTACTACAGCTAGATGTACTACAGGTACTTATAGATGTACTACAGGTATTTATAGATGTACTACAGCTAGATGTACTACAGGTACTTATAGATGTACTACAGCTAGATGTACTACAGGTACTTATAGATGTACTACAGGTACTTATAGATGTACTACAGCTAGATGTACTACAGGTACTTATAGATGTACTACAGCTAGATGTACTACAGGTACTTATAGATGTACTACAGGTAGATGTACTACAGCTAGATGTACTACAGGTACTTATAGATGTACTACAGGTACTTATAGATGTACTACAGGTACTTATAGGTGTACCACAGCTAGATGTACTACAGGTACTTATAGATGTACTACAGGTACTTATAGATGTACTACAGGTACTTATAGATGTACTACAGCTAGATGTACTACAGGTACTTATAGATGTACTACAGGTACAGACTAGTGAGGGAGGCCACCAAGACTCCTATGACTCCTCTGAAGGAGTTAGAAGAAGGAGACTAGTGAGGGAGGACACCAAGACTCCTATGACTCCTCTGAAGGAGTTAGAAGAAGGAGACTAGTGAGGGAGGACACAAAGACTCCTATGACTCCTCTGAAGGAGTTAGAAGAAGGAGACTAGTGAGGGAGGACACCAAGACTCCTATGACTCCTCTGAAGGAGTTAGAAGAAGGAGACTAGTGAGGGAGGCCACCAAGACTCCTATGACTCCTCTGAAGGAGTTACAAGAAGGAGACTAGTGAGGGAGGACACCAAGACTCCTATGACTCCTCTGAAGGAGTTAGAAGAAGGAGACTAGTGAGGGAGGCCACCAAGACTCCTATGACTCCTCTGGAGGAGGTAGAAGGAGG
>JAMOIN010000810.1:39466-56966 GCA_024666655.1 Dascyllus trimaculatus
TGTTACAAGAAGGAGACTAGTGAGGGAGGCCACCAAGACTCCTATGACTCCTCTGAAGGAGTTAGAAGAAGGAGACTAGTGAGGGAGGACACCAAGACTCCTATGACTCCTCTGAAGGAGATACTAGAAGGAGACTAGTGAGGGAGGACACCAAGACTCCTATGACTCCTCTGAAGGAGTTAGAAGAAGGAGACTAGTGAGGGAGGCCACAAAGACTCCTATGACTCCTCTGAACCAGTTAGAAGGAGACTAGTGAGGGAGGCCACCAAGACTCCTATGACTCCTCTGAAGGAGTTACAAGAAGGAGACTAGTGAGGGAGGCCACCAAGACTCCTATGACTCCTCTGAAGGAGTTACAAGAAGGAGACTAGTGAGGGAGGCCACCAAGACTCCTATTACTCCTCTGAAGGAGTTAGGAGAAGGAGACTAGTGAGGGAGGCCACCAAGACTCCTATGACTCCTCTGAAGGAGTTATTAGAAGGAGACTAGTGAGGGACACTGACCATCATCACAAACACATCATCCCCACTGTGAAGCACGGTGGTGGCAGCATCATGACATGATGAACTGAGAACTAGAGTCTGGACTAGAACAGTTCTGGTCCCTCATGATCCCTGAGGAACCTGACAGAGTTGAACAGTTTATAGCAGAATGAGGTCAGATGTCAGCGTCCAGATGTTCAGACTGATGGAGACCAACCCAGGACCAGAGGTGGACCTGCAGACAGAGGATCATCTACTGAAGACTGGAGGAGGAGGAGGAGGACTCTGAAGGATCACTGATGTTAGGTTTTATATTCACTGACTTCACTGTGTAGAAATCTGATGTCACTTTGACAGTAAAGAGTGTTTGTCTGTGTTCCAGTGTTCCAGTGTTCCAGTGTTCCAGTGTGTGGTTACCTGGCTAAATGGCTGCAGCTCCAACAGACTTCGTCGAGGGACTAAGACCGACTGAAGGAGGCGACGGAGAAACGAGGTGGAAACTCGAGGAGGAGGGTCACACTGGAGACACGCCGACAGGTCTGAGGAGAGGGAGGAGCTGAGATCAGTACCCAGGTCCACGGAGGCCCAGAGTCCGCTTGTTTACGTCCACATTTGTGGGAACAGATACTAACAGCTCAAACACTCCTCACTGGATCCACCGTGTAGCTGCTCAGGTCAACTTAGACTCATTCAGAGTCCCTGAGCTCTGGTTGGAGGTCATTAACCAGCACTAGAGTCTTTGTCATGGTGCCCGTTGTAGCTAAACTCCCACAATGCTCTCTGCTTCCAACATGAACTGTAGTCTGAGTGATGCCTCCTCTGGTCTCTACAGTAGTAAACAGTGAGAGGCTCCACCTGGTGGAACAACCAGGAACTACAGCTGATCTACACTGATGACATCACGACCTTCTTCTCTATGCCTTATTGGTTCACCGTCGCTGACTGCTGCTCAGAGGGAATCCAAAAGCAACTTTGGATTGTTGGGTTCTCCGTTTCCTGTTTCCTGTTCTTTCTTACAAGTTTAGCGCTTTGTGACAACTTATGTTGTAAATATGCGCTTTATAAATAAAACTGAATTGAATTATTGGTTCACTTTTTATCATTTAAATGATTTACAGCAATTAATGATCAATGTCTCCAGTCAACACGCTGCAGCAATTGAAAATCATGATGTGACGATGTTTTATCACAGCAAATATATCACATAATAACAATAATAACAATGATAATAATGATAATAATGTAATAATAATGATAATAATGATAATAATGATAATAAAGGGTGATTTGGTGCAGATCATAGTTTCTGCTGGTCGAATTGTTTGATCTGTTTTTTCCATCTTTGCAGGTTTTGATCCTGAAATTTTAGGACACACATCTGCAAAATACCAAAACACAGAGACGTGATCTGATGGAGGAAAACATGCATGAACACACACACACACACACACACACACATGCAGAAAGTAACAAAGACACACCATCAGTCGGCAGGAATGTCAGGAATCCTGCAGCTGAGCCAAGTCACATCCACACTACACAAAATTACCCCTATTAAGGACTCAGACAGCAAGCCTCCACACACACACACACACACACACGGTATTTATATAACCTACATACAGAAAGCACTGAGTGAAAGTGAGGAGCTGCAGCAGGACAGCTGATGTGACTCATTGAGCCCAACATGTCGGCTGCTGTTCAGTCGTAGCGTCGCATCACTTTTTCCATCCCACTGAAAACAGGGAGTCTGTGTCTGAACCTGGAGCTCTCTGTTCCCCACCTCTCAGCTTCAGCTGCAGCTCCTGGATGAGCTCCTGCTGCTGGGGCAGGAGAGGCGCCGGCAGCCCTGGAGGCCCCTGAGGTCCTGGAGGTCCTGGAGGTCCTGGAAGACCATGCTGCAGACACAGAACAGAGAACAGAGGTCAGCGTAGGAGTTCCTGGTGTTAGGTCCACCAGAGGTCATCATTCTGACATTTCAGAGGCCAAACCTCCGACTGACTGGTCCAGAGAACATTCTACATGAACCCTGGTTAACACCTGGAGCAGAACATCAGGACATGGAGACCAGTGCTGTCCTGTAGAGGACATGTGGTCCAGTTCATCATCTGACTGATGTTCCTGATGCTCTATTTCAGGCTCCATGTTGGTCCTGTTGAGTCCTCTGAAGGTCTGATTCCTCCATGACTCTATAGTCCTGCTTTTAGCTCTGACCTGTTTCTTTAAATGAGCTGCTGCTGGCCCCGCCCCCTTCAGGAAGAAGACTCTCTCTGTCTGACAGATGAAACTTTCTGTCTTCTACCTTTCTCTCTGAGGATCATTTGACAGGAGATCCTATCCTATAGTTGTGGGGACCATCAGGTCCTCAGATGCTGTCAGGGATGCAGACTCTTGTGTTCATTCCTACATCAGAACATTTGGTGAGTTCAGCTAGTGGTTTAGACGTTTAGAGTTTAGCAGAAGCAGCTGTAGGGAGGAAATAAACCTGGTGGACTGAGAGGAAGCTGCTCATTCTGATTGGTTCACCTGGAGAAGGTGAGGAGGCGGGGCTACATGGAGCTGGACCCCTATTGGTTAGTCAGCTGTGAGGTAGCAGCTGGTCAGATTCTCCCTGGTTTGTAGCTGTGGAGGCTGAAGAGAGGCGGAAGTAAAGTCTTCGTTCCTAGTCTGGTTTCTGAGGCTCTGCTCAGCGTCATGAGTCTTTGGTCTCCTCCAGAACCTGGTTCCATCAGGAGTCTTTGGTCTCCTCCAGAACCTGGTTCCATCAGGAGTCTTTGGTCTCCTCCAGAACCTGGTTCCATCAGGAGTCTTTGGTCTCCTCCAGAACCTGGTTCCATCAGGAGTCTTTGGTCTCCTCCAGAACCTGGTTCCAGCTAACGGTTTATTTCTGGAGGGTTTAAATGACAAACATGACTTCAGGCTCCTGCAGTTGAAAACCTCCTCCATGCTGCTGTAGGTTCCTGTTGCTCCTCCACAGCCTCTGTTCTCCATGTTTCTACTCATTCTGCTGTTAAATGAACCCAGACCTGATATTCAGCAGATGTTGGAGGTGGTGGAGACCAAACCAGAGCTGAAAGGACGCTGAACCTTCAGCTGTAGCAGCTCAATGAGCTGCCTTTTAGAGAGAACAGGTCATTTTAGAGAGTATTATAAACAGAAAACATGTCTTTAAAGCCTCTTAGTGACTTTAAAAGACATGTTCTGTTTAATAACTTCCATAAATGACCCATCTATCAGCCAGACACTGTAAAAACAGTCACTAGATTTCCTACTTTCAGCAGGTCCTTGAACACATCATGATGCTGCCGCCACCGTGCTTCACAGTGGGATGGTGTGTTTGTGATGATGTAATTTTTGGTATTTAAAGGCTTGTTTTCTGTTTAATAACCTCCTAAATGAGCCCATTCATCATCAGAAACTGTAAAAACAACCCCTGGATTTTCAGATTCAGCTCTCCTGTTCACCTAAGTATGATTTTAAGTTAACGTGTCGATTATTTCCTGGATTGATCGATTGGTTTCTTGGTGTGCTAGCACCAAACACCTGATCGGTTTGTGTCTGACCTTGGAGGTTCTCCTGGAGCCTTTGGTTCTCCGGTTGTCCCCCTTGTTGGAGTTCCTTCTGAAGATCAGCCAGGAGCTGAGAGGAGAAACTCTGGACACATCTGAGGACGGCGGCTCCTGAAAGGAAGAAACGATTAGATTCAGCTCTTCGTCGGTTCTTCTGCTGCAACGTCACGCCTGAAGGTTTCCATCCAGATGTTCTGATTCACAAACATCTGGATGGAAACCAGAAGATCAGAGCTTCTACACCTCGAACTGAACCGTTCCTGTCAGGTTTGAATAAATCCAGCCTGAATTCTCTGACAGAGACGTTGACTGGTTCTCATGTCACTGTTCTACCAGCGGCTGCCTTTGACCAGTCGGTCCTGATCTGTTCTACGACCTGCTGGTCTGAGGTCTTCGACTGCACTCATGAAGATGTGGATTCTCACCAGGATCTCTGTGCTGATGGCTTCGTCCTCCTCCAGGATCTCCTGGCTCTCCTCACTCTCCTCGTCCACACCAGCCTCCACCTCCACCACCATCATCATCATCTTCATCATCAGGAGTCCCAGCAGCAGCAGCCGTCCTGCCCCAGCCGGAGAGCTCCTTCCTCGGGGTGACCTGACCAGCATGCTGGGTGTCTGTGGAGGAACCAGAGGACGGAGGTCTGACTGGACCTAAGCAGCTCCCATGATGCACCTCAGTCAGTCGGCTCCTGAAGCAGTTCCTCTTCTTCTTCTTCAACTTTTAATTCTTCTTCTCTTCAGTGTCTGCTTCTTCTTCTTCTGCAGTTTACTGCTGCATCTCCTCTTCGGTTCAGTTTCCACTGAGTCACACCGAACAGACGGCAGCAGATATAA
Organism: Dascyllus trimaculatus; assembly: GCA_024666655.1. Taxonomy (NCBI): domain Eukaryota; kingdom Metazoa; phylum Chordata; class Actinopteri; family Pomacentridae; genus Dascyllus; species Dascyllus trimaculatus. The sequence goes on from JAMOIN010000810.1 coordinate 44,354, forward strand.
ACCCACCGAGGAGGTTCCAGTGTTTAGGCTTCAGCTCCTCCTTTCCTTCAGCTCCTCCTTTCCTTCAGCTCCTCCTCTTTTTCCAGCCCTTCGTCTGTCTGAGCTGCTGAGTGACGCTGATCCTCCTGCAGACTCCTCCGTCTGGACGTCTGCTGGGTTTTTACAGCCTCCTCCTCCTTCATGTGATTTGTTCTCTAACAGTTTGGTTCTTCGTCCTCCCTCAACGGTTCACATGTACTTAGATGGTTCAGTTTAAGGCTGCTGTGGACCAGTGTCAGTCTCCTGAGTCGGGTCTCCCTCCTCCTGACTCCTCCTCTCCTCTTCTATCTCTGTGTGGATCTGAAGCCGTCACTCCGTCTGTCTGCAGCCTTTTCCTGACCGTCTCCTCAGCGTCCGTCCGTCTGTCTCCTTGTTTTATCTCCTCTCCCATCGCTCGTCTGTCTTCACCTCCAGACTCTGTTTTTCTTCGTCCTCCAAGTATTTTCTTTTCTGAGTTCATTTCACCTCTGCAGCCACAATATAATCACACAGCCTTGAGACATGTTCCTCCTCTGGAAGCTTTAGTCCCTCATTGATTTTAACAATAAAAAACCTCTGAGAGAAGGTTGTTGAACAGAATCAGTCAGAAGATGGAACCAGAACATTTAAGGTCCTGAAGATCTCTAGGAGTCCAGTTAGACCATCATTAAGACCTGGAAGGACCTGGACCAGGAGGACATCTGACTAGAGCAGGACGTCCTCAAAGACTGAGAGACCGAGCAGGAAGGAGACTAGTGAGGGAGGCCACCAAGACTCCTATGACTCCTCTGAAGGAGTTAGAAGAAGGAGACTAGTGAGGGAGGCCACCAAGACTCCTATGACTCCTCTGAAGGAGTCAGAAGAAGGAGACTAGAGAGGGAGGCCACCAAGACTCCTATGACTCCTCTGAAGGAGTTATTAGAAGAAGACTAGTGAGGGAGGACACCAAGACTCCTATGACTCCTCTGAAGGAGTTAGAAGAAGGAGACTAGTGAGGGAGGACACCAAGACTCCTATGACTCCTCTGAAGGAGTTATTAGAAGGAGACTAGTGAGGGAGGACACCAAGACTCCTATGACTCCTCTGAAGGAGTTAGAAGAAGGAGACTAGTGAGGGAGGACACCAAGACTCCTATGACTCCTCTGAAGGAGGTACAAGAAGGAGACTAATGAAGGAGGACACCAAGACTCCTATGACTCCTCTGAAGGAGTTAATAGAAGGAGACTAGTGAGGGAGGCCACCAAGACTCCTATGACTCCTCTGAAGGAGTTAGAAGAAGGAGACTAGTGAGGGAGGACACCAAGACTCCTATGACTCCTCTGAAGGAGATAGAAGAAGGAGACTAGTGAGGGAGGCCACCAAGACTCCTATGACTCCTCTGAAGGAGTTAGAAGAAGGAGACTAGTGAGGGAGGCCACCAAGACTCCTATGACTCCTCTGAAGGACTTACTAGGAGACTAGTGAGGGAGGCCACCAAGACTCCTATGACTCCTCTGAAGGAGTTAGAAGAAGGAGACTAGTGAGGGAGGACACCAAGACTCCTATGACTCCTCTGAAGGAGTTAGAAGAAGGAGACTAGTGAGGGAGGACACCAAGACTCCTATGACTCCTCTGAAGGAGTTAGAAGGAGACTAGTGAGGGAGGACACCAAGACTCCTATGACTCCTCTGAAGGAGTTAGAAGAAGGAGACTAGTGAGGGAGGACACCAAGACTCCTATGACTCCTCTGAAGGAGTTAATAGAAGGAGACTAGTGAGGGAGGACACCAAGACTCCTATGACTCCTCTGAAGGAGTTAGAAGGAGACTAGTGAGGGAGGCCACCAAGACTCCTATGACTCCTCTGAAGGAGTTAATAGAAGGAGACTAGTGAGGGAGGCCACCAAGACTCCTATGACTCCTCTGAAGGAGTTAGAAGGAGACTAGTGAGGGAGGCCACCAAGACTCCTATGACTCCTCTGAAGGAGTTAGGAGAAGGAGACTAGTGAGGGAGGCCACCAAGACTCCTATGACTCCTCTGAAGGAGTTAGGAGAAGGAGACTAGTGAGGGAGGCCACCAAGACTCCTATGACTCCTCTGAAGGAGTTAGGAGAAGGAGACTAGTGAGGGAGGACACCAAGACTCCTATGACTCCTCTGAAGGAGTTCTTGGGGGTAATCCAGTCCCTTATTTCAGACATCATATGTTTGTCTGGTCTCCCTTTGACTCTCTAAGTCTGTTCCAGTAGTTCTCGTCAGTCCTATCGGACCGACCCTGGTTCCTCCTGGTTTCACTTCCTGTCTTCAGGGACGGTTTGAACTGAGCCTCGTCTCCTAATCAGTCCTGATGTTCAAACTCAGCAGCAACACAACTGTCAGCACACAGACAGGCTAACACACCCTCCTGCCGTCTGATAAACGGGGTGTGTTCTGATGAAACGTTGACGAGAGCTTCCACTGAATCTGACTGACGCTGATAGACACACACACACACACACACACACACACACACACTCACACACACACACACACACACACACACACACCAGTGTATTATTACATCAGTCATTACAGAGAAATTAGTTTGAACTCAGCAGGACGATAAACCAGACATTCAGGAGCAGCCTGGCTGGTTTATAGCATTAAAATAAGGTTGAAGCACTGAGTCCTCGTCCCACTGAGTCCTCGTCCCACTGAGTCCTCGTCCCACTAAGTCCTCGTCCCACTGAGTCCTCGTCCCACTGAGTCCTCGTCCCACTGAGTCCTCGTCCCACTGAGTCCTCGTCCCACTGAGTCCTCGTCCCACTAAGTCCTCGTCCCACTAAGTCCTCGTCCCACTTGGACTCACTGTGGTTCACTTTTGGTGTTTCAGAACCAGAACAACGTGAAGCAGGACAGAGAACCAGGCGTCTGCTGTCAGTAGGACTCAACAGGTTTAAACTGAGTCATCGGGTTCATGAGGCAGGTTTCATGAGTCCAGGTGGATCCTCAGAACAGAAAACTGTTGGACCGATTAAAGAACCCTGACATACTTCGCTGGTTGTCCCGAGTGTCCACAGACCAGGTATTCAACCGCTTACAGCTCTACTTCCACAGACTGTCCAGGAATCACCAGAGCTCTGATCTCATGGTGGCTTCAGGTTCTCACCATCAGCAGTGAACCGGACCCAGAACTCTGTCCAGACCCTCTACTGGTGCTGAATACTGCATTCAGTCTGCTGCTACCTTCGCTGCAGCTCCACCTGCTGGACGGACAGCAGAAGTGCAGATCTGAGCCAATCAGAGCAGCAGCAGCAGCTCACCTGTGTTCACCTGGAGGGAGTGGGCGGGTCCGTGTGACACCAGGCTTTTAGGTTACTTTTACCGTGTTCTTTGTGGAGACCTTCATGACGTTCACGGTTTCAGCAGACGAGCCGTGGCACTGATTGGGTGTAGCTGAGCAGTGGTGCATTCTGGGTAGCCGCTGTTGGCTGGTCACTGTTTAGGGAGTGGGCGGGTCCAGTTTCACCTGGTCAGCTCCTGGAGGATCCTCCCTCCTGATGAACGGGTGAAACAGCGACGAGAGCTTCAACTGAATCTGACTGACGCTGATGCACACACACACACACACACACACACACACACACACACACACACACACACACACACACACACACTACTGTACTATTACATCACTCTGTCGTCGTGGGAACAGTTTCACCTCTCTTTTACATTTCAGGTCTTTAACTTGAGCAGAAAAATGTGATTGGAGCTTTTCACTGGACCAGTTCAGAACCAGACTCTGAGATCTCCTCCGGCTTTAACATCCACAGAACCCTAGACCTTCACAGAACCCAGGACCTTCACAGAACCCAGGACCTTCACAGAACCCAGGACCTTCACAGAACCCAGGACCTTCACAGAACCCTAGACCTTCACAGAACCCTGGACCTTCACAGAACCCTAGACCTTCACAGAACCCAGGACCTTCACAGAACCCAGGACCTTCACAGAACCCAGGACCTTCACAGAACCCAGGACCTTCACAGAACCCTGGACCTTCACCGTGTGCTTCAGGAAACAGTCGGACCAACAGCTCAACAAGCAGCCGACTAATCAACAGTGTAATGCTGTGATACACCTGTGAGAGTGAGCAGGTGGGGGAGGCTGCAGGTGGAGCAGCTTTAAGTCCTATAAGAGGATCAGCACACACACACACACACACACACACACACACACACACACACACACACACACAGTGACGCTCAGCAGCAGGATCAGTTCAGCCGTTGTCGGTCTGATGTGATGAACAGAGGCATGATGGGAGCCGGCGGCGACACGACGGACCCCAGAAAGACGACGGAGCCCTGAACACGGTAAATACATGACATCAGACTATGTGTTGGTCTGTATCCACCTGTAGCCACCTGTAGCCACCTGTAGCCACCTGTAGCCACCTGTAGCCACCTGTAGCCTCCTGTAGCCACCTATAGCCTCCTGTAGCCACCTGTAGCCACCTGTAGCCACCTGTGTGTCGATGAAGTGTCTGTAGAGCACTGAATCACAGCCGATTTCATTTAGAATCTACAAACATGGACTCTTTCATGTCAAAGTGAAAACTGATTTCTAATAAGTCATTAATTAAACATATAAAATACATATTGACCTCCTTTAAAGAGACTCTGATGTAACTCAGTTGGTTCTGGAAGTCAGCAGTCAGTAAATGGATCATCTGAGGTCAGTGATTGGAGGATAAAGACTCCTGGATCTGGAAGGTCCCTGGAGGATCAGGACTCCTGGATAGAACTAGACCATGAAGACTAAAGAACCTCCAAGAACCTCTGAGAGAAGGTTGTTGAACAGCATCAGTCAGAAGATGAAACCAGAACATTTAAGGTCCTGAAGATCTCTAGGAGTCCAGTTAGACCATCATTAAGACCTGGAAGGACCTGGACCTCAGCAGCAGGTCCTGGAAGGCTTGTAAAGGTAGAGGGTCAATGAATGCAGCAGAGTCTAGAGAAGTCCTGGAGGACAACCTGATCCAGTCTGACAGAGAACTGAGACCTGGAGAAGATCAGTTTCCATCAATGAGTCGAAGCAAACAGACAAAGATCCACAGAGATGGTTTGAAGACAACAAGGTGGAGGTTCTGGAGGTCCAGTCAGAGTCCAGACCTGGGACCAGAGTCTGGACTAGAACAGTTCTGGTCCCTCATGATCCCTGAGGAACCTGACAGAGTTGAACAGTTTATAGCAGAATGAGGTCAGATGTCAGCGTCCAGATGTTCAGACTGATGGAGACCAACCCAGGACCAGAGGTGGACCTGCAGACAGAGGATCATCTACTGAAGACTGGAGGAGGAGGAGGACTCTGATCCATCCATCATCTATTCACTGCTATAGGGTCGTAGGGGGACTGGAGCCTCTCCCAGCGACTCAGGTGAAGGCAGGGTTCACCTGGACCAGTCTGAGAGCTCTGATGAAACACCTGATTCTACATGTTGTTTTTGTTGATGAGCGACTTCACCTGATAGAAACCTTTTACATTTTGTTGTTCTGGTCAAAAAGTCAAATTAAATCGATTTTAATCTCTGTGTGTCTCTGTGACTGTGTAGGTGTGTGTAGGTGTGTGTAGGTGTGTGTAGGTGTGTGTAGGTGTGTGTTGGTGTGTGTAGGTGTGTGTAGGTGTGTGTAGGTGTGTGTAGGTGTGTGTTGGTGTGTGTAGGTGTGTGTAGGTGTGTGTAGGTGTGTGTTGGTGTGTGTAGGTGTGTGTTGGTGTGTGTAGGTGTGTGTAGGTGTGTGTAGGTGTGTGTAGGTGTGTGTAGGTGTGTGTAGGTGTGTGCAGGTGTCATGGACGACTTGGATCCGTCTCCTCTTCGGCGTTTCGTCATCGCAAAGCGTTCAATCACCTCCATCTTTGATCAGCTGTTGGACTTTGTGAAGGATGGCTCCGCCTTTGTGGACGGTCAGACACACACACACACACACACACACACACACACACACACACACACACACTGAGTTCTGTACAGTGACGCAGGTTCAACTTATCCAGATGTCTTTAGTTATCTGGATCTTTAGTTTTGGTTATTAACTCATGACTTAACCAGAGTCTGAACCTGGATGTGAGACATGTGACTGGTTGACCTGAAAGAGGCGGAGCTACAGGTGACCAATCACAGACATGGGCAGGTGTTACTCGCATCACAGTGACATGTTTTACAAAAGAAGACCACAGTATAATATTAGAGGAACATGAAGATTTTAAAGTCCTAACACAGACTGAAAGCAACAGGCAGCTAGAGCAGGAGGGAAGCTGAGTGGACCAACATCGTAGCCCTGAAACCTGAAGGTACCTGCTCAGGTGTGTCTGCTGTCTGTGGTTCAGGTGCTTACCTGTCGTCTGTTTGCTGTGATGTCAGAGGCATGGCGGAGCGACGACCTGGCTCAGGTGGTTGTGGAGGAGCAGAGTCTGGAGCTGCAGAGCTGCTTCACCAAACTGTCCACCATCAGGGAGGTTCTGCTCCGGAGACACATGAAGGTGGCGTTCTTCGGCAGGTGAGGGCAACACCTGGGAAGACGTCAGGCATTTGTAGTAACACAGTTTGAACTTCATCCTTTGAATCCCAGCAAGTCTGAAAGGAATAGGATCTTAAATCAGCGGTCTGCAGCCTTTAAGGCACCAATGACCAGGTTCAATCAAGACAGCGTTCTACGGATGCGATGACCGGTTGGTAGAACCTGTCCTGATGAACCGTGGTGCCTTAAAGGCTGCTGTAGAGAACTGACCCACAGTGAGGAAGAGTTCTGAGGATGTAAACACCTGACAACCATAATGAGGGGATAACAAACTCTGTGCTTGCTGTGGATCAGGACCAGTAACGGGAAGAGCACCGTGATCAACGCCATGCTCAGAGACCGAGTGCTGCCCAGCGGCATCGGCCACACCACCAACTGCTTCCTGAGCGTGGAGGGAACCGACGGGGACGAGGCCTTCCTCACCACCGAGGCCTCGGCCGACAGGAGCAGCGTCGCTGTAACCCGCTCAGCCTTTCTGAGAAGTTTCCTCTGGTGCTTGTGAGTGCTGGTGACTAACCGAACCTTCCTCTGCAGACGGTGAACCAGCTGGCTCACGCTCTCCACATGGACCCAACCCTGGACTCTGGAAGTCTGGTCAAGGTGTTCTGGCCGAAAAGCCGCTGCGCTCTGCTGAGAGACGACCTGGTGCTCATGGACAGGTAACTGTCCTCCAGGTTTGTTGTTGTTTGTTTGTTGGGCGTCAGGTCAGTGGAGTGAGAAGAGTTTTTAACCAGTATTCAGATTCATGTTGGTCCTTTAATGATGGAGATGATTCAGCAGACAGAACATGAGTGATCCTCTCTGACCTTCAGCCCGGGGACGGACGTCACTCTGGAGCTCGACACCTGGATCGACAAGTTCTGTTTGGATGCAGATGTCTTTGTTCTGGTGGGAAACGCCGAGTCGACGCTGATGAACACGGTGAGGATCGGCTCATCTTCCATCGTCTGCTTCTGTCTGCAGCGTTAACAAGCTCCAACCTGTCTGCAGGAAAAACTCTTCTTCCACAAAGTCAGCGAGAGAATCTCCAAACCGAACATCTTCATCCTCCACAACCGCTGGGACGCCTCGGTGACGGAGCCGGAGTACATCGAAGAGGTGGGTGACGGAGAGCATCATCGCTCAGGTGAATCACATCAACAGAGGAGCTCGTTAACGGGCACCGACACACCTGGAGCTTCGTACGTATTTAAAGTTGTGCTGGAATCGTGGTATTTCCTGCATTAGACCGAACTACTCCTGGTCAGATTACAGGAACTAAAGTGAAACTGCTCCCCCTGCTGTCCAGGTGAGGAAGCAGCACCTGGACCGCTGCGTCACTTTCCTGGCCGAGGAGCTGAAGGTGGTCGGGCTGGACGAGGCTGCAGGGAGGATCTTCTTTGTGTCCGCCAAAGAAGTCCTGAGCTCCAGGATGCAGCAGGCGCAGGGCATGCCTGAGACAGGTGAGACAGGTGAGACAGGTGAGACAGGTGAGACAGGTGAGACAGGTGAGACGGGTGAGGCAGTCCAGAGAAAACTGTGTCTCTTTAGTTTTTATGATTCTTTTTCATTTATGCATTAAAAACTGTGGTTATTGTAAAATAACCTTTACATTAGCACAACTAGCTAATGTTAGCCGCTACATTAGCCGAAACAAGTAATATTAACCTTTATGCTAGCTCAAATGAAATAATGTTAGCTGCTACATTAGCCCAAACAAGTCACATTAACCTCTATATTAGCCCAAACCAGATAATGCTAGCAGTTACATTAGCCCAAACCTGCAACACTTTGTTGTTTCTCACCTGAACCTAAACATTCTTCTTCCTGCAGGTGGCGCTCTGGCTGAAGGTTTCCACGAGAGGCTTAGAGAGTTCCAGAGGTTTGAGAGGACATTCGAGGTATGAAAGGACAAAAAAAATGTTTTCCTGTTGGCAAAGTTTCTCAATTAAGAACTAAAAGCCTAAACAGGTAACAGTAGTTGCTATATTAGCTCAAAGAGGTAATGCTAGCTAGTACAGCAGCTTAAACAAGAAACAGTTAGCATCTACATGAGTGTAAACAAACAGCAATTGTCTCTGTCTTACCCTGAACAAGTAACTTTAACCTGTACGTTAACCCAAATAAGATACTGTTAGCTGCTACGTTAGTCTTCGCAAGTAGCATTAGTCGCTATGTTAGCCCAAATAAGATACTATTAGCTGCTACAATAGTGTACACAAGTAGCATTAGTCACTACGTTGGCCCTAGCAAAATACTGTTAGCCATTGCATTAGCCTAAACAACAAGAACTAGTCAGGATTAGCCTGAACAAGCAACATTAACCTCTCCATTAATAAACAACACAATGCTTGCTAGAATATCTAAACAAGCAATGTTAGCCACTACGCTAGGCTAAAGAAGTAATGTTAGCAACCATAGCAGCTTAAACAGTTAAGTGTTAGTCATTACATTAACCTAAAAAAAGTAACATTAGCCACTGCATTAGCCCTAACACCTGTTGCTACTTTAGCCAAAGCAATTACAATTAGCCATCATGTAAGTCTAAGTAAGTAATGTTAGCTTCTACATTAGGCTAAACAACCTAATGTTAGTCACTATGTTAGCCTAAACAAGGTAACATTAGCCTTTACATTAGCCTTAGCAAGACAATGATTACTACTATGTTAGCCCAGATAAGATAGCAATAGTTGCTGCATTAGTCTTTACAAGATAATATTGTAGGCTACATTAGCCTAAACAAATAACCCGAGTCGCTACGTTAGCCCAAAGAAGTAATGTTAGCCAGTACAGCAGCCTAAACAAGAAACAGTTAGCCTCTACATGATCCTGTTAGCGCTGCTCTGAGGCTATAGCAGATATTAGCCTCTATGTTAATCTACACAAGCTAGCGTTAGCCTGACCGACCCTGTGGCCCTGTAATAATCCGTGTTATGGTGGATGTTTGTGGTGCTGATGTGGCCCTGCAGGAGTTCATCTCTCAGTCTGCAGTGAAGACCAAGTTTGAGCAGCACACCGTCAGAGCCTGGCAGATCACCGAGGCCGTCAGAGCCGTGATGGACGCCATCAACATCGCCGCCGCCGACAGGAAGTGAGCATCAAACTCCTCTGTTTCCCACTTTAAGAGCCCACGTTCTGCTTTCCACCTCCTCCTCTCCATCAGGATGTCTTTTAGCCTGTTAAAGCACGTCAACATGTGTCAGCAGAACCCCACAGGACCCCGAGGAACCTGTAAATGTGCAGAAATAGACAGAAGACAGGTAGAAGTCTGACCTCTGGCCTCTGACAGGATCTGCTGCCTGGAGGACCGCGAGGAGCAGAGGGATCGGCTGGACTTTGTTCGAGGACAGATTAATCGTCTGAGCGACAGCGTCAAGGAGAAGATCAAGACTCTGACGGATGAAGTCGCTGCCAAGGTAAAGGAGGAGATTTACAGACTCACCTGGATCAGACACCTGCTGCTCATCTTTAAACAGGAAGTACCGCTGAAGTGGTTCTGAACCAGCCGGACACGACGGTTCTGCTGTGCTGAAGCCTGAAGCTGAGACGCTTCAGTTAAAGTGAGCAGCTCCGACTGAAAGTTCTCCAAGTTCCTACTGAGGTTGTGAGGGATGGAGGTCAACAAAACATCCATGAAGCTAAAGACCTTTTCTGTTTCATGTGCAGGATTTCAACTCTTATTAACCGCTACGTTAGCAGCTACATTAGCCAAAACAAGATAATGTCAGCAGCTACATTAGCCTAACAAGTCACTAAATTGGCCAAAATAATATGATGCTAGCAGCTGCATTAGCCAAAACAAATAGCATTAGTAACTAAATTAGCAAAAACAGGATAATGTCAGCAGCTACATTAGCCAAAACAAGTAGCATTAGTAACTAAATTAGCCAAAACAAGATATTGTTAGCAGCTACATTAGCCAAAACAAATAGCATTAGTAACTAAATTAGCAAAAACAGGATAATGTCAGCAGCTACATTAGCCAAAACAAGTAGCATTAGTAACTAAATTAGCCAAAACAAGATATTGTTAGCAGCTACATTAGCCAAAACAAATAGCATTAGTAACTACATTAGCAAAAACAGGATAATGTCAGCAGCTACATTAGCCAAAACAAGTAGCATTAGTGACTAAATTAGCCAAAACAAGATAATGTTAGCAGTTACATTAGTCTAAGAAGATAATGTTAGTAACTACATTAGCCAAAACAAGATAATGTTAGTAACTACATTATCCAGAACAAGATAATTCTAGCAGCTACACTAGCCAAAACAAATAGCATTACTCACTACTTCAGCCAAAACGCGACAATGTTAGAAGTTACATTAGCCAAAACAAATAGCATTAGTCACTACATTATCCAAAGCAAGATAATGTTAGCAGCTACATTAGCCTAACAAGTCACTAAATTGGCCAAAACAATATGATGCTAGCAGCTGCATTAGCCAAAACAAGTACCATTAGTCACTACTTCAGCCAAAACACAACAATGTCAGCAGTTACATTAGCCAGAACAAGATAATGTTAGCAGCATTATTAGCCTAACAAGATAATGTAAGCAGCTGCATTAGCCAGCACAAGAAGCATTAGTCACTACATTAGCCAAAACAAGATGTTAGTAGCTATATTAGACTAAACAAGTAACATTAGTCACTACAATGCCCAAAACAAGATCATGTTAGCAGCTACATTAGCCAAAACAAGTAGTATTAGTCGCTACATTAGCAATAGCTAGATAATGTTAGCTGCTACATTAGCCAAAACAAATAGCTTTAGTCACTACTTTAGCCAAAACAAGATGATGTTAACAGCTACATTAGCCAAAACAAGTAGTATTAGTCCCTACATTAGCGATAGCAAGACAATGTTAGCAGCTACATTAGCCAAAACAAATAGCTTTAGTCACTACGTTAGCCAAAACAAGATGATGTTAGCGATTACATTAGCCAAAACAAGTAGCATAAGTAACTACATCAGCCAAAACAAGATAATGGTAGCAGCTTTATTAGCCTAAAAAGATAATGTTAGCAGCTACATTAACCTAACAAGATAATGTTAGCAGCTACACTAGCCACAACAAGATAATAAAAGCAGCTACATTAGCCTAACAAGATAGTGTTAGCAGCTTTATTAGCCTAAAAAGATAATGTTAGCAGCTACATTAACCTAACAAGATAATGTTAGCAGCTACACTAGCCACAACAAGATAATAAAAGCAGCTACATTAGCCAAAACAAGATACTGTTAGCAGCTACAATAGCCAGAACAAGATAATGTAAGCAGCTACATTAGCCAAAACAAGATAATGTTAGCAGGCACATTGGCCTATCAGGATAATGGTAGGCGCTGTGCTACCCTAAGCAAATAGTGTTAGCCTCTACATGAACCTAAATAAGATTATGTTTTCTGCTATATTAGCCTATGAAGGATGTTTATGTTAACCTAAACAAATGAATTATCTCCATTTTAAGGAGTACCATTGTTGCTACAGTAGTCTGGGATAATAAATTAATTACATTAGCCTAAGCAAGGAAGGTTAGCTTCTACATTAGCCAAAACATGATAACGTTACACACTGTTAGCCTATACAAGTTGTGTTAGCCACCATGCTAACCTAAAGAAGATAATGTTAGTTGCTACATAGTCAAGTTATGTTAGCCACTATGCTAACCCACACAAGATAATGTTAGTCGCTACATTAGCCCAGAAAGTAACGTTAGCCACTCCATTAGCCTAAACAAATACTGGTAACTTCTACATTAGCCAAAACAAGCTAACGTCTGCTGTCAGAAAACACACTCAGCTGTTTGACAGTCAGTCCAGGTGTGTTTAACAGCAGGTTTCTGTCGTCAGGTCGCGTTGGCGCTCTCGGATCAGATCCGGTCTCTTCCAGTTCTGGTGGAGGAGTTCAGATCCGACTTCAACCCGACGCAAGAAAATCTGCAGCTCTACAAAACTGTGAGTCCTGCAGCAAAACTACAGAATAACTACTGAGCTGAGGTCAGGTGTGTGCAGGTACCTGAACACACCTGGACTTTGTTCAGTGTCACATTTGATTTGATGTCTGGAGCCCTGAAACCTGA